>JAPHDB010000107.1:0-45705 GCA_030772735.1 Fusarium sp. MBC 181 | reverse complement strand
GCAACAATGGCGGTCCTGGAGGGAACAAAGGAGGCCCGGGAGGTAACAACGGCGGCCCGGGAGGTAACAACGGCGGCCCGGGAGGTAACAATGGTGGCAAAACTGGTGGTGGAAAGCGAGATGGCAAATTGTAAAGGAATATCTATTTCTCCTTTCCTATATTATATCTTTTACATATCAGCCTCTTACTTATTGAAAGTCTTCTACAGCTATAACTATATTGATATTTAACTTGCCTCGTGTTAAGATAGTAGTGTAAGTATATATTATATGAAAGTAGATTTGTAAATCTATTCTAAAGCACCTTTCCTTTATGGACTTTTCTTGATAAGATAAGTGCTACCAGTTGTATCCGCTTGATGTCCATCCCATTCACTTGACCACAGTTGAGCCAAGTATCATGGGGTTTTACGTCAGCCTATGCCTATGCATTTACTTCTGACCCTTATACTTCTTCCATCGCAGGATACACTTATTAATATTCATGCCCGGAAACCATATTCTCATGATCGATGATTCCAAACTTGCCCATTCAAAATAAATCTGTCTACTTGTATTATATCAGCTCTATAAAGAGGCTACGTTTCTAAACATCCAAAAGAAACAGGCACTAAAAGGAAAGAAATTACTGAGATTGGGGAAAGCATATCTTATCATGTCTGTTGAAGACGAGCAGAAATCTGTCAGAACCTGATAAGTGCGGGGTCTGTGCAGACAAGCACGGCGGATCGGACCCAAGGTATATTTCAGGGACATACACACCCTGGAGCTTATTTGTATGGAGAATATAATCAAAGATGCTCGGAAGAAGGCGAACGCTTCTAGACTAGACTAGGTGGGAAAAGAGACTAAGAGCCAGGATAGGTTTGTATAGACACAAGAATGCCAGAGTTGTGCGCTCCCTTCCCTACCCTAAACGGCTGTCACCCATCCATATATCAACCAATCCTTTTCTTCATTCCTCCACTCTTTCACCTTCTCGAATCCAGCCTTCTCCAAAACACGATGGCTGCCTGCATTGTCGCTGATCGCCTCCGCTGCGCATCGTTCTGTAATCAGAGCCTCCGGACCGGCTGCCAGCTCTTCCTCGCTGAGTGTGGTCCTGTCAACCTCAATCAAGGTTTCAACTCTTGGCAACTTCCACCAAGCCTGCATATACGCCTTTAAAAACTCAGTTGCATAGCCCTTTCCCCAAGCCTCTTTGCGAAATGCATATCCAATTCCTGGCCATCCAAGCTCGCACTCTCGTCGATAAGTGCCACCCGCACCAATTACCTCACCAGTTTCGAGAAGGCTGATGACAAAGCTGAAATCAGTCTCATGGTGCGGCGGAAGTCTTGGTAGAGTCCACTGCCGTGTTTCCTCAATGCTCTTGTCTGGGGCGCCTTGTGATGTCCACTTCATGACCTCTTGCTGAGCTCGCATGGGGTGAAGGTCTTCAGCAGCCCCCTCATAGAATGGCTTGAGTACCAATCGCTCTGTGGTTATAGTTGGGCGATCCTCCAATGGTGGGTATGGTAGTTGCGTAAGAGTCGTTTTGATCTGGACAAAGCCTGGTCTGTGTAGCTGACTTTCAGCCATCGTGTTGAGGATGCCGGCTTATTGTGAACCTTGAATGATGTGGTTGATTAAGAGTGAAGCTGGGGCTTTGGGATGACAGAATCTTCTGGTTAAAATCTTAAGCACAAATCCAGAGTACCTGTTGTTCTGTCTTTCCTCAACTCTTTTATCTACTCTGACTCACAACATGGTCACTGAAAGAGACCCAGAGGACAATTCCGACATCGGCACCTTCTCGCTAACCCTTGTAGAGCCTAGTCTCAAAGGACCAAAAGGAGAATAATTTCCGACGTCTGGGTCGGACAGTAAGCATTTACTTTAGGGTTACAAGCTGCCCTTGAATGAATTATAACTCATGCCTTTCAACCGATTTTGACATCACAGGCCAATGATCTTTAGCTTGGCAGGTACAGAATGATCGGCTTTGCACTGCCACTTATGGCTAGCCACAACCCGGCTCCGCTATTAATTCCGCTTCACTTGGGCGATTAATGGCTAACTTGCACTTGCTGCTTGAAAAACAGGATTCGTAATGGGACCCTCACGCTCATGTGACTTAAAAAGCTTCGGATACTTAAGATTCTCTGCTCAAATTAAAGAATGCCATCAGCAGATGTGTAAGATGTGTCACGCAATAGCCAAAGGTGCAACTCTGCTCGACTGACTCCATACCAACATAACCACATACCAGAAGGTTACATTCGAATCCTTCACCTCCAGTTGAATCGAGACAATCAACCTCCATTAAAATGCCAGCTGATTGATCTCGCTTTGCAAGAGTCCATGGAGCCATGCCCCTGTGAGGTACTTTACTATGTCTGGGGCTCCGCAAATGACCCCATTCAATCACCATTAATGGCGAGGGGTTATCAGTGGATGTGAATCCCTATGCCGCTCTGTGAAGTCTTTCACAGATATCTAAGGGGCGCATAATTTACATTAATTCCACTTGCATTAATCAGTAAAATGCTGTCAGGAAGGGCCATCAAATCCAGTCAATGACTTAGATCTATGTAGAAGTTTCTTCGCTTATTGTATAGCTTGGAGAAGTAGCTGAAAGCCAAGATATTTGAATCAGGTTGCTATATACCAGGCTAGCCACTCCTTGATGGATACGACCACATTGCACGCAAACATCCCTCGTCGCTCTTTTTTATTCGCTTCTCTCTCCTATAACTTCTTCCTCTGAAACCTTTTCTTGGAGCTGTCCCTTATTGATAGTGCTCACTCCTTTCAGACATGTCTTTCTGTCTTTCACTGTTGACCGCACCAGCGGCGGCAATCCGTGTTTATTCGCTGAATGCACTCCTGGGTACAGGCAATTGTACTGCATGTGCCTGGAATCCCACAGAAAACTTGCTGACTCGTAACACAGGCGAAGTAGCCATTGTCGCAGTTGCCGCGCTTCTCGATAATGGCTGCCTCAGTAGTAACAGGCAAGGCCGCAGCGCTGACAGCAACAGCAAAGAGGGCAGTCAACTGAAGGGACTTGAGCCAGTCTCATTGGTTGGATGAGTGCGGGCTGGTATTGGGGGAGCTTACAATGGTAGTAGCGCGCATGTTTATCGAGTTGAGTAGTCGTAACAAACTTTAGAGTTGGATGTAGGTGATAGAAAAGGATAGAAGAAGGAAAGGCAAGTACGCGGGAAACCTTCAGTTTATATAGTTGATGGGGACTGCATCTTTGCGCGGCCTCTAGCTACAAGTCTATGCTTACAAGTAGAAGTATGAGCCTTTGTTCAATTACTGGCCTTGGCTGGGGTCTCGACTAGGCCAAGCTGTAAAAAGAAGGTTAACAAGATACATCGTAAGATTCGACATAATTTCCACCCCAATGCCAGGAACATAAAATCGGTGTTTATGTTGTAGTGCTTTGTTACTGAGAGTTTCTAGAGATAAGTAATATCAAGAGATGGATCTTGAGGATCCAGAGTCGGTTTATTGTATTGCAAAATCGTACCTGTACATGACGCCGTTTCTTTTTCCTCTAGTGTTTTCTTCAAGGCCTTACCACCATCAAAATGAGGCAAAAAGCAGATGAGTGCACCACGATGGTGGAACTCAGAGGTATCAAACATAGCAAAGAAACCAAGACAGGCGTTGCACTAACATTATCCCCTTCTATAACCTCGATAATATCCTTCGTGTAGATCCACCATTGCTTGATGTTAAACATATGCTGTTTGGACAAGTGACACATGCTGCTAACCCTTCACGAGGGAAGCTGAATCCGCCAGAACAACAATTCGGACATCCCTCGATACCTATATCTATATGCTTGTAATCATAAAATCGGGACATCTTCGTCCTGTCAGCATAATAATCAGCCTTTCCAACTCCAAGCATCACCTTCAAAGAAGGAATCTGACTCCCGCTAATATCCTCGCCTATCGAGGTAACGCGCCAGTGAAGGTTATCCTTGAGGAACGGGATAACCTTGTCCGACTCCATGCCACGAAGCACAATTTCGCCACCAGGGAGACGTGGAGTGTGCTTGATGTGGTGCTTCAATCGTGTAATAAGAGCGTTTGTGAGAACGACACGGCCGGTTGAGATTGTCTTCTCGTCTTGTTGTATTCGGCAGTTTTGGCAACCTCGAACATTTGATGCTGGAACCTCTGATGAAAAGTTGATAACCTGGCCCACAAGAGAGTCGACTTGGCCCATACTGTACGGAGGGTGCTTAGGTACTCTGCCAATGAAAATGCTGACCGTGAACCCTCTCCCATTAAGAGCGAATCTGTTCAGGTCAGTTCGGTGTTTGAGCCAAGTCTCAGTGCTACCAGGACTTACTTGTCGTATTCCACATCGATCACGTAATCATCGATCCCAATCAGATCCACAGCATTTTCTTTGTACTCTCCAAAGCTCAACACAGGCAGACCATTCTGGCCTTGGATAGCTTGAAATAAGTGAGACGCTTGTACAGCCTCCCATGAAGCATTGTAATTCTCCGACAGTGTCCGACGTAGAACGTCCAGGTGGCCTTCCTTATTGTAAGATCCATCTGGTTTCAGGTACAGCCACTTCTCGAGACCCGGATAAGTGTAACCCAACCTGGTCACTTCCCGCACAGCATTGGAGGTGTAATACTCTCCATTTTCATCTCGAAAGGGACGCAGCTCATCGATGGATTTGAATGGGTGGCCAGCCCTGATCCAGAAGTTACCCTCGTCCTTATTACGGATATCAGCGTCGCTGAACCACTGATCCTCATGTAACATCTGCCACATAGCAAACAGACGATCTATGTTACTGTTGCGTGTCAGAAAGTGTATCTCAACAAAAGACTAAGAGTAGTATACCAGTGATGAAGCCAGAAGATGGGATCGAAAGCAGCGACTGTAACATCAGACATATGTCCCAACAGGGCGATACCATCATTAATAGTAGTCACATCTCCACCACACCATCCATGCAGGTTATCGTGGATATTTTCAACAGAATCGAACGCGTAACCCTTTTGGTTATAGCCTGGACCCGACTTGGGCTCAGGCTCCATATCTGGCATCCGCTTAGTCGAAAAGTCCTCGAACTTTTCAATCGTGAGAACGCGGTAAAATGCTTCACGCAAACTGGCTGTCAGTTTACCTCGTTGCCTATCCCAGGTCTTCTTGTCTTCGTTGTCGGTGTTAGACACTGGTTCCCACTCGTAGCCCCGTAGAGCTTTTTCAATCCTCTTGTTGTTTTGTTTTCCCTTGATCCAGTTATTGTCGATTGATCCGTGACCCACTGCGTATCGGCTTGTGCTAGAGCAGTTGTCATACTGTTCCATGTCAGTATATGTAGGTCGACTGTTTAGCAGAACGTACAGGAAGCGAGTACTTCTGTCCACTGTATGTTTTTCCCGTATTTGAGGTAATTCTCAGATCTTTGAGTGGGTTCTCGGGGTCATTGGGATTCTTTAGGCTTTCATCCCCCATAGTAACGCCTCCAGGTATGGTGTACTGGTAAAAAGCGTTCTTAACAGTACTGAAACCAGTGGGACTTCTGATATAAACTTCCTCAACCTGGATCACCAGTGGGATGTGGTAGTCATATTTACCACCCTTACCTGGGCCTTGCTTCTTTAGTGCCCAGTCCCAAAAGGGAAATCTCCAAGACTTGGCTGCTTCAAGAAGTTCCTCTCGGTCCTGCTCGTCGAACTTTCCCGCCTCCTTCTTCATCATCTCATGGATAACTTGCTACAAAGATTAGACATATACGATTAAGCATCAATCGGACAATGGCTTACCTCCCAGAGCAACATGTAGGGTCGATGCCAGGTAGTAAACAGGATACTATTGTGAGTGCAGTATCCGCTTTCTGTTTTGCCCTCCTGCGCATCTTCATCCCAAGCAACAAACGGCTTACCGTGGATTCCTGGATAATATTAGCTGCATGTAGTATCGGGTGGCATTTGCAGTACGAACCAGCAATTTGAAACCAGGACAACCTCTCATGGGGACTCGTTTGAGAGAAGGCCCAAAAAGCATGGAAAAACAGGGCGCGCTGGTTAATATGTATAGGGTCCTGAGAGAGGAACCACTCATCCACATCCATACGAACAGGAACCTCACGAAGGGAATTGTCTCTATTAGGATCCAGATCATCCTGAACTCCTGTGATGCAATAGTGGCCATCACTTGAAGCCATTGTAAGATGCTTCCCAAGTCAATGGATAACTTCACTTGAGGTTGCTCTGTTTTGATCCTGATTAGTAAATCCAGCGACATGATTAGCTGAGCGGGAATGACGTAGAGATTACAGGCTAGAGGTTGCTGGAGAACTTACCGCTCCGTCTTAGTTTACGCTCGGGCTGGTGCTAATGCAAGCCGCAAGCCACCGTTCAGTCTATCAATACCTCAACAAGCTAAGTCTAGCTATTAGCTTATCGGGGTCTCCCGCTATTTTGAAAGCTGAACAAGTGCTCGGCGGAATTATGATAACCTTTGCACATCAGCTCCGAGTTACCTGCGCAGGTGGGTCGAAGAAGAATCGGGACTTAGTTAAGGGTGTCATAAGAATTAGGATAGTCTACTCTGACCTTTGGTGCCTAAGCATGCCTAAGTGATCAATAGCCTTCTGTGTCATGGTAATTATCCGGGCCGCCCGCTGCATTGCAACTGTAGATACTTTGTTGGGCGAGCCCTGAATTCCAATGGAGGGACATTGTCTCATTCGTCATCAATGTCTCACTCAAAGACCCATCAGAGTGGATCGATCCGGAGGAATTGGTGCTTAGCTGTGCAAGGGAGAACTCTGGGCAGGCGAGCTAGCCTGCCAAGATCTAGCCCTGCTTATCTTTCGTCATTTCATTGGACACAATAACCATTTTTATTGTCTACGGATTCAGGTGAGTGACAGGAGAATTGTCCTCTAAGGGTGAGGCTACTAAAATAAAGCAGCCTAAGTGGTAGCCTAATCTGATGTAAGATGACTAATTTGTTTCGTCTCTTATGCTCTTACTTGACATACGATGGTCAGATGATCCAGCGACTCTCGAACGTCCACTTCAACAGCCACGTAAATGCGCAACAAGAGAAAGAAGGAGGATTTGTTACGAACCTCGATATATATGCTGAAGAGAAGATAAATCCGCCAGCGATCGAGGATCAGGAAGGCCCTGCTCTGATCTACATGGCCGCCGGTCTTTGGTTTACAAACGACAAAAATGGATCAATGACTGTTCCATGGGAGCCACGTTTTGAAAACCACCAAAATCAATTTAACGATATATTCAAGTTCATCATTGACAATGCGCCCGAGATCGACCCGTTCATAGCACCTATGGATCCATATGACGGTATCGGCAATCAGATTTTCTGTGGCCCTGCCTCAGGACCTTGCTATCAAGGAAACATCTCAGGATCAATCGAGGCCAGTAATCGCAAAGCATCAGAAGTGATTGAGATGCACAATTGGTTACACGGAACCTCAGATTCGCTACTCCCAGAGAGCAACCCATCGCCACTATCAGAGAAGCTCGCCCACCACGATCAAGATGGACCTTTTCTCTCCGGCAACCAAACAGAAGAGAGGAAGGGGTGGATGCTATGCTTCATCATGGTCTACCACTGGACTGAAACTAGCAAAGGTAGTATTTCCATTTACATCCTCTTTCGCCTTTGCGTCGCTGCACATCTGTTTCAGACCGGGTATGGCCATACTCACTACTTCATCCGAACAGACGACTTCTCCTTCGCTCGCGTAGCAGCTATTCTACTACGGTTGAACACTCTAGCTTGCGCTCTGGCCTACTTCATGAACACAGACTACATGTTCTCTCACGCTGCATCATGCGCGTCATTCTGGTTTCTTGTCGTCTATGCAACAATGGCAATTAGAAAGCAATGCAACAGCGAATTACAGCTCTTACTCACAAAGGTACTCGTCTCTGTCACCGTGGTTTCTTTAGTCATGTCATCGTTCTTCATGAAGTAGACATTCAGCTTCCTTCAACTTATCTTCAACATCCACTGGTATCCTGATGAGTGGACTTAGCACACCACACTCGACTTATACATTGTCTATCTGGGTATCATCATCGCTATTATCCAGGCCAGGATCGACAGCACTTCCATAAGTCTGGCTCTCCGCTCAGTTCTGGCCTCGGCTAGCACAGTTGCCATTTTCTTTTACTTCAGTAAGACTACAGGCTTAGATACCAGCTCCTATGATTCTTTCCATCCTTTCACTTCCTGGATCCCGATCTTGGGGTTCATTACACTCCGCAATATCTCAAGGTATAGTCGAAATTATCACCCAAGAACTATGGTCTGGATGGGTCGGCAGTCATTGAGAGTTATCTATCCTTCAGTCTCACCTTCTCCTCGCAGCTGACAGAATCAGAGTACTCATCATCGACGGTCTTTTCGGGGACGGATCGATTCTGTGTGATCGATGGGGGACTTTCCTGATATTGTTACCTATCTTCATCTGGATCTGCAATGCTACAAAGTCTGCGACGCCTTCCATCATTGAATTGTTGTTGCATAAATCATCCGACAATGATGATCTTGAGGAACCTCCTTTCGCTTGGTTGAAGGGCCTGGGAATGTCACATGTTCCACACTTACAGACCAGGCTGGCCTTTTTTGTATTAGTAATGTGGCTTATGAATCTGTTGAGTCCTAGGAATGAGCTCACAGCCCCTGCACCAGGCGGGCATGAGTTGAGCATATACTAGAGTAGATAGATTTGAACCTCAATCGAAGAAGATCAAGGCACTACCACAACTTTATTTTCAAGTTCAAATGATAGCTACGCTCTTGAAAACCCTAACTCCCTTAAGAGGAGTAGTAGTCAGGGCTTGTTATTTTACTTTAATAGGCACTCCACTTGTTGGTTGAAGTTCTTCACCAACGGATGACGCCCCACAGACACCATGGGTTCAAGAAGGTTAGCCCTATTTAAATGCCAGCATTCAACAAAGAACGAGATGACTGTTTATCTAACATTGACTCGCGGAAGCCCCTGTAATTTGACCGTTATTACATTGCATCATTACCAATACAATCTCTCACCAAACTATTCCACTGTTGTTTGGGCCTCAAGAGCTGAACTGTAACGTCAAAACGCTAAGGTCTTGGCTCATTTAACTACGGCTCATGTTTCCGAACAGCTCGTTCCATTTTTCTTTACCCCAAGCATGATACAAAACTCCTTAGCAAGCTACTCCAATCAACCCTGTGGACGTCGAACACCGGTTCTCTCGTTCAGAAGTATTCAGAATCTACCTAGCAGCCTACCATGGCTCTCAACACAACAACAGCCCTCCTCCTCCCCGCCATCACAGGCCACTTCGTCGCCTCCATCAGAAGCGCAAATCCAACAGCAACAACCTTCATTCTCGACTGTGACTGGTCCAAATACCCATGGCAAAGTAAAGGCCCCTGGCAAGGACCAGACGACTGCTACGTGGAATCCTCAACCGTCATTCTCGGCCCATGGGCAGACAAAACGGCCGCTCCTGGCGCGCCTACCACTGGTACATACAAAGATTCCTACGTCCATTCCGGCAATGAATACGAACACGATGTAGGCTATTTCTTTGCTGCAGAGTGTGAGATGAGCGGGACCTGGGCTGAGAAGTGTACTACGACACTCATTGGGGGTTATAATGACGGGACTCCCAACCCCGGGACTGCAACAGCTACTTTTACGAGGCAGACAGGAACGGAGCCTGTAGCGGACTTTTTCTACTGGTGGGAGTATGGCGCCTTCGTTTATGTTGATGTTACTGTTACAGCTGGCTTGGAGTATCTTACAGCAACGGGAGCCGCTGCTACTGAGACTGGGGTGGCAACGACAAAGGATGTCAAGGACCCAAATACTGGAGGTGAAGCTACTAGTACTATCAATGGGGATGTAGTTAGTACTGTTGAACCTGCATCGATTGCAACACCAAGCAGTAATACGTCTAAGAGACGCAGCTTCAGTCTCTGGGGTGTGGTAGGATTGGTTGCAGCTGTCTCTTTGTTGTAGAGTATTATTCTAAATGAACTTCTCATTGCAACACTTCTTGAGTTAGAGAGACCAGGGCAACAACGTCGCAGGATTTGGTTAGAGAAGTGTGAGGTTGTTCTGATGCCTGTAGCGTTGGTTCCGAGCCCGGCTTGAACAAAGTCGGCCAAATAGGATAGACCAACAGGCGTACCGCGACATTCATCCTCATCTGAGCGTTTATGAGATCAAGTGTACCGGCTCATGAGCGAGATGGAAGTTTGTTCAGAGACTCATCGTTCCTTGACAGATTTAGCGTAGCGCTCATGGTTTCTGTAGTAGGTAGAGAAAATGCTTGATTGTAACACGTAATAGTGTCAAAAGATAAAGGGAGCTCAAAATCCCGGCGTACAAACGCAGGGCCATGGCGGTTCACTCATGACGGAAGCGACAAGGAAGTGGGCAGTAACCCATGTGCTGTCAAGGGTCGACAGACTGAACGTTGATAGTATTCGAACAGCGCCTGAATTTGGCCAAGATGGTCCACTGCTTCGCACAAAGCAGTATGGTGACGACTACGAATAGTAAATAACATCGAGTTGTGTTCAATGGAATGAATCAAAAGCGACTTGGGAGAATTGTCCAGTCGGTGGGGGTCATGGAGGACGTTCAGCCATCGTACCCTAAGATGCCTGATACAAAATGGAACCTGTCAATACGGCAGTGCTCAAGGCGGAGGGCAATGTCTACGGATAATGTGGTGATGTGTGCTGGCTTAAGTTATAGCAGCGTGCATTGCCTGTTCAAGTGGCGGGATGGGGCATTCGACAGCCACTTGACTTGGCAGGGACTGGGTAGTGAGGATGAATCGCCTGAACAATGCTCGTGTTCAGCCATTGGGGATACGCCCAGCCCTGAACCACTCAAAAACATCGCACTTAACAATACGCACAAGATCACCCTGTACAATCGTCGCAGCCTCGATAGCCAACTCAGAGACGTCATGCCTCAGCTGGGCAGCATCTTCGTCAAGCATCACCGACACAGCAGTGTTCCTAGAGGTCTTGTCCTCGATGCGATCGAACGTACGGGACTGACTCTCCAACGGATACTTCAACCTTCTCAACACTCTTTGAGCGGTCTGTTCTCGCTTTCGAGGTTCTCGACGCGCTCATCTCTGCCTTGGGCGCTTGGATGCATTTATTGTCCATCGCCTTCAGACGTTCGTCTATCTTGGCGATGACAAAGGTCTCGCTCTTCTATCTTCCCAGGTATAACATGTAAATCGTGTTTGGAGGAGGCTTCGGAGTCTTGACGGGGACGGTTCGGCGTGGGGGAGGGAGACGATTTTGTCGTAGTAAGGATGGCTCGGGCGTGGATGAGCAACTTCTGCGCCTTTGCCGCCGTCAAGGCTAGCGATACACTATTGGCTAGCGTCTTCCTTTTGGCGCCTCGACTTGACGCGTCGCTGATGGACTACCATTGCGTGTCGAATAGAGCATACTCTTGGCTGTATATAGAGGGACGGGGTACTCAAGATCTGACACAAGGCATCCGGTACGACGCTGATCAAGCGCGGGGGGGATAAGAGATTCTTCCGCATTTCCCGATTCATCTTGTCGCAAACTGTCGAGGCGTGTCGTGAAGGAAATGTGCCCGTATTTGGGATCGGGATCGATTAGGACGCGTCGTATTACCCCTTGTCCATCCGAGACGGCGGAGGCCGTGTTGTCGGACATATCTAGGTTAATGAGAGACAGAACTACTTATCCAGAGGCGGGAAACCAAAGCTCAGCTTCGTCGACAGGCGACTCTTGGTCGATGGTGTCGAGACGCAATGATGGAAGGGAGAGATTGCTTACCATAGAAACAAAGATGTGGGGGTAACGCGATCAAGTCGATGGTGATTGGTTAGACTACGGGTTTGTCAGCAACTGAGAATAATATCATGAGTATCAGGAAAACGCTGTGACAATTTCGTCCTGTACGTTTTCAAAGCTCAACATTCACAAACAACAACAAGCCGTCCCTTCTTAAGCTGTATATTAACACCGCAAGGTATTGCAACCTCGACCGTTTAGTCTAGCCTCAGCTTAGGTTGATCAGCAGGTCTATATTGTTCTCTGCATTTAAATAGAGTACTACTCTTTGCTTACATTACCCTATAGTAAGTAGCTTAAGCACCTCTGACGTCAATATTCACTTATGAAAATACAAATCAAACTGATTCAAAGATTATAACAATCGCCAGCAATTTCTCTCTATCTTACTAAGTAAACTCTCCCTTTGCTTAAAACCAAGGTAGCTTACAAAGGAATGTTGACCGCACTGAACCTCCAGTCTACACTCAGCTTATCTGTCCCTACTTTCGCGTTTCGCCCGTCATCCTGCGCGCTCTTCTTCTTCGTCGATCAATCGAAATACGTGACAACACGCTGCATCCTCCTGCTCTACTCCTCAGCTTTAATATGGTAGAGCTATTTCTGCCTTGAGAATCTGAAAGCGGCAACCTGGCCCTTCCGAGAGACCGTAGTCTATTGTATAGAGACTTTAATAGAGATGATTCTTTTGGTCTCATTCCTCCGACATATTGACATTCTTTGTTGGAGTCGCAACCGTGGAGGCCTTGTGGTCGACGTCTTCCTGTGAAGTCGCGAGCATTGCCTTGGAAGCAGCAGTAATCTCGGCTTTCTCTCGTGCCTGGTCAGAGAGGGAAATGTCTCGTTGCTTGACAATGTTTCGCGAAATCTCTAGCTGTCTCTTTTCTTTAGCGAGTTCTGACTTCAGAGACACAATCTCCTTATCCCTCTTTGCAGTCGTACGACACTGGGACTCCCAAGACTCTCTGTAATCATCTGATCTTTTTGTTTCTTTAGCGAGATCGGTTTCTAAATGGTCGACCTTCTTGCGCAAAGCTCCAATCTTATTGTCAGAGAATACTCTGCAAGAGTTTGCCCGTTGTTGCTGACGAGAGAGAGCAGCCTCCAGATCCTTAACCTTCTTCTGCAAATCTGAAATGTTGCCGTTCTTCTCTGCAGAAGAATGCTTTTCTTGATCTTCACGGTTGTTTGCCTCCTTTAGCGCAGCTTCCAGAATGGGAATCTGGGCCAGCTTGTTGTTCAGCGCTGCTGCTTCGTGATCCACTTCAGCCAGAAAGTTGGAGTATCTCTCCATGAATACTCCCACTGCTTCCTTGCCGGCTGGATTGCCAAGCTCTTGGAACAAGACAAGGATGTTCATGACTGAAGTCCAGGTCTCGCGGCCGAGATCCTTGATGTTGAACATGGTGGGCGACATGGGTGAAGAAGACATTGTGGGGTGTTGAGGTAAAAGATGTTGTGAAATTGTTGATAAAATGCTGGGTAAATGATGTTGATGGAGTAGCGGCGGAATGGTTGTGTGACTGTTCTGCTGTCGTAGGTAGTAGATGAAATCCCTAGTAAGAGCTTTGTGTGTTGTTTAATTGTTGTGTAGATGGGTTGATTGAGATTGGGAAAATGTGCAGCGATTGGAAGACATTTATACCAATACTTCTCTATTTCATTCAAAGAACAGGCTCGTATTCGATGTACAATTAACGCGCTCGAGCCCTTGTGTTCTATTGAACAACTGTAAAACTTGACCGGACAGAAGTATTTGTTCAATACCTTATTTCAACTTTCATTTCTTTGTACATACGCACAGGTGGTTTCATACGGACTGCATGTTGGGACAATAAACTGTTTATCTGTTCTAATAGTCTGTATTCACATGGGGCTCAGATAATGTAAAGTTAGCCTGCAATCCATCCATTCAACGAACGCACCCTTAGTACCTTTCACTCAGTCTGCCATCAGATAAGGTCTCTGGAGATATTTACGCTTTAGATAAGGCATCATGACCCCTCTGTCTACAGAGAAACCACTTAGTCTGCAGTCCAGTTAATAACTCAGCTGGTCCTCTCGATCGTAGCTGCAACTCATTCTTAACTAAATGGGCAAATCTTAAGCTGGCACAAGACTATTGCGTCTAATGTCTGTTCAATGCTCAAGGCCAGGAAATTCACACGGACAATGGACAGTATTAGCTTCAAGTCCTCATCATTCAACTAAATTTGTAGACTAATATAAATATGTACAGGAAGTAATCTCACGCTTGATTAACCAGTGTATCGAAGCGAGAAGAGTCCTCGCTCAATAGAGCTAACAACAATGTTTCCACTCTGGAAGTAAGGGTAGACAGACCAAGCACCGTAGAACTCAGCCTCACCACCGACCTCATCATCCTCGGGGTGAACATCGAAGAAACCGATCTCGTTAAAGCCAGCACCAGTGTCATCCTGGTTGATGGAAGACACGTTAACCATGCGGAGACCAGAGCCGTAGTTGGCTTGGTAGGAAACTCCACCGACGATGTACTGGTTGTGGTCGATGGAGCGCTGAGGGGACTTGTAAACACCACGGAAGACAGGGTACTGGAGGTCCTGGATGTCGACGATGTAAGTGGTGGTGTGCTGGTCAGCTGCAGGACCAGTCTTCTCTTGCTCGTCGAGCTCATCGTCGAGGAGAAGGTACTTGTGGTCCTCGGTGATCCAGCCCTGATGGGTGTATGTAGCGCCGTTGTATGTAGTGCGCGACAATTGACGGGGCATGGTGCGTCGAGAGATGTCGACGATAGTAAGAGCATCTTCGTTGTAGTTGAAGCAGATCTCCTTACCCTGGTAACCCTTCTGGGGTCCACGGTAGATGATGCACTGGGCATCGTGAACATATCCATCGTTGCTCACACAGCCAGCATCCTGGGGTCGACTGGGGTTGGACACATCAATCATCCAGAGACCAGCACGGCACTTGAGGCTGTATTCGGTACCAACAGCAGCGATAAGGTTGGTGGCTTCATTGGCGACGATGTTGTGGCTGCTGCCGAAGCCGGTGAAGTGGGCGGTCAAGTCTTTGCTGACGCTGTAGGTGGGAGGGTTTTTGGGGTCAGCTTTGATCAGCTTGGTAAGGTCAAAGATCTGAAGACCGTGATCGGCTGCTTCGGATCCAATGTAGGCGTAGTTGCCGATGACCTTGATGTCGCGCCAGGATGAAGCGACGGTCTGGGTGGGGAGACGGCCGACGTAAGTCAAGCTTCCGTCCTTGTGGACTTCGGCAAAGGCAGTTCCGTCAGACTGACCAACGAGAGCAAACTCTCGTCCTGAGGAGTGAGTCCAACCTGAACAGTTAGCATTGTTCACTTCAAATCACAAGAAGAGTACATACCCCAAACGTCGTTACCAACACGGGTTCGGCTGCCCATGTCCTGGTGACGCAGGAATCCCTTCATATCGACGTTCTTGCAAGAGTAACCCCCGGCCTTTCCATCGACACAAGCTGTAGAGGAGCTAACCTTGTAACGGTCCTTGTCAAAGACACCAGCGGCAGCCTGCTTCTCAAAGAGAGCAGTCTTGCGCTGGCGCAGGACACCCATGCCAATGGCAGCGGGGGCGGAGTTAGCACGGAGGTAACCCTCATCGAACTTGGCCGTGTTGATCTTGTCTTCCTGAGCAACGGCTGAGCCGGCCAGGGTGGTGGCAAGGAGGAGGGAAGTGAGAGAGGCCTTCATTTTGGTGATGCTACAGCGAATGTGGATGAGAAGTAAAGAGCAAGATTGAGCAGATTTCAATCGACTCTTTATAGTTAATGTTGCAATACCAAGATTTCGGTACCAAGATCTCTCTATCTATAAAGGTTCGGCGATCTCTCCTGGAGAGGAAGCTGGTTCTTGCTCTTAGCCCTTGTGCCTGGTTCTTTTGTTCTTGGCATCTTGGTCGGCGAAGGCAAACACGATAAGGTCCTCAGCCTTATCCAGATCAAGCGAACCGATATCTGCCCAGTTGAGGGGAAATGAAACCCAAGATTCGATGTGCCCAATGATGTCGTTGTTGAGATAAAAGAGGTTGGTGATTGGTTCCCTAGAGTAATTACGATCTTCGAAGTTAAAGCAGGGGTTAAGGAGCATAAATACGGCACATAAGCCGTTAGTCTGCATAGAGATAAGTGCAGGATAAATAAAACCACCAGTTATACAGACCGCCAAGCTAAATTGCCGATCATCTACCACTTTAAATTCATGCATATCTCGTCGATGCAACGTCATTGGCACTACAGACCCGCTGACCAATCGACCAGTTGCCTATTTGGGACAGTGATCCGCGAAGACGCCATGTGACCTACTGGAACGAGGTAACAAAGCGCTCTGGGCATTCTTGTTCGTTGTTGTGTGGGGAAGACAAAGGGACCGAGGTGGAGGGCTTTTTGTAAGTTTGCCATGACTCGGTCGTATGGAAGATGGGGATCCTTGGAATTGTGTTGAGACGGCGGTGAGTTGACCCGACCGGTTACAGCACGGGATTGCCAGGTATCTTGGTAGGGTATGATAAATGTTTCTAGAAGATAAGTTCATCAGCGACGATAACTGACTGTTGCTCTCTTTGTAATCTAAAGCTGACGTCAGCCCTTACAGAGGGTATATAGCGTTGATATTAAATACAAGACTATCTATCATATTTCTGCAACCCTGCCAGGGCAAATCTCCTTGAAGGAAAGGGTGTCGATGTTAGCACGAATGTCACGAACAGCGCCCAGACAGGAGGAGTGGAATCCCACTTCTATCTCTGCTATATGCTCACCCATGCTGGTCACTCCAGAGTTGCAGACCTCCACCCCCCGATGCTTTCCTCTACACGGGACGTGACAGATGTTCCTCCAGCTTTCAGTCTACTGTCACAAGCATAGTTTGAAACCGCCCTGGTGGAACATATCTGGCAGTGACATGTAAGTTCATAGTTGCAGTTCAAGTTGGCCAGTCTTTGCTTGATAAAAAGTCATCGGCGATGCGCGTATAGATATAGCCCCCAGTTGAATATTGACAAGAGTGAAATGCATTGTTTAGTATGAAAACGTACAGTGCATTGATGCGACAGTGACGGTTTTCCTAGGATCTGGAGCTGATGCTAATCCAGGGTACAATACTGGAAGGGGTATCGTCGAAGCTTGGGTTGACGAACAGCTGAGTCTCAACACATTTTGGTGATGCTGTAGTTGTCGTGGGTTCCTCCTGGCTCGCGGTGGTAGTTTCTACGAGGGGAGTTACTGGAGTGTTGGTTTGATTTGCGGTTGTATCAATTGTGATCTGAATCGACATATCGGGCGGACCTTTGCTGATCGTCCCTCTGTTCGGTACCGGCGATACCTTGCCTACTGGCCATTTCAGGTGCTATCTTGATGGAAACCGCGACACTGACCTTGAGCTATCTGGACGGTGTGTTGTATGATGATACACGTGACTTTATAGGCAGTCAGGATACATTTATTATCTACGCAGAGCTCCTTCCCGGGGGTTCTCCATTCAAGTTTTATGAGTGGCCCAAAAGGTACGTCAGCCGTACCATTATCTTGAGATCAGAAAGTTAACTTATACTATCGAGTGCAAGGCAGATAGGTTTATTGCGTGGGAAGTCCCTTGGGATATAGAACAACTTGCAATGTTCGATAGATGACTAATCAACCCTCAATTCCAGATCGCATCCTCTCCTGATGATAGATTCTTACTGTACAGCATTACTGACTACTCGCAATGTACACCTCCTCTGGTGACAACAGTACTAGCGGCTCATGAATCACAGGTCAGATTCCATTCGCTCGGTCGTGCTTCGATAGATTGAACCTCGTCCATCAAGGGCTATGCTTATATCAACTATGAGTTAATCTCAACGGGACCAGAGATCAAGTACATCAAGTAGACGGCCTAACTTCACCGTGAAGATCAGCCTTATATCCAGACCATTCCACCTGTTAAAGCGAGTGCAAGTGTGACTGAGGACACACCCACGACTGGCTACAACTATTACGGATGCACTGATGGACGCCACTACTACAACTGATACAGAGAGCTCTACGAAAATTGGAGAGCTCGTAACGGCTATAGCTACAGAGAATTTGTAATTGCTACTTCTGACACCTCAGCGTTAACATCCGCTGCAGTGTAAGACATCCGTCAGACGGATATTACAGCTTCTGAAGCCACCAGTACAGACAAGCCAGCTACTATCAGCGAGGCACCATCCATTTACAAGAGATAAAACATCGAGCACAGCTATCAGCCATGGGCTTTGTGGACTCAGGAAGCTGTAGTCATTCATCAGCTTTGATTCAATTGGATTAGAGAAACTAGACCCCAAAGCTCAGCTAGTGTTCATATAACAATCCTTAAGGCGCTCAAGGAATGTTAAGATCGACTTAGAAAAGGAAGGATGGGAGAATCTAAGATAAACAGGATTCTGCATGTCTCTCCTCCTGTATATATCACTCTTCATATCGTACATACAGTCTAGTGATTCTTTTTTCATACGTCTCTAAACTTAGTTACATGGCTACGATCGACAGAATGATCTACCTAAGGTCGGCAGGGAGCTTCAGCCGCTCTAAAAGCAGTAATAGATCGGCAGTAAGCTGCAGCTGTACCAAGACATCCCGACCTCTGCCTTGTTAGTAAGCCAATTACGGTGATTTTACTCTCGGAATCTAAGTTCAAATCCAGCTAGACAATCGGAAACAGTATAGTCTGAATGATCTACATGTCTAGGACTGGCCAGTAAAGAAGTCATGCCGTCATTTTGTTTCTTGCTTTCTGATTGATGATGACCTGGCTGAGACACTGTACAGGACCAGCGCAGCGAGTGTATTCTCTTATTGGTTCAGTGGATCGCCAGGTCTCACCCTGCTGTTGCCATTTCAATATGACGGAGAAGAAAGAGAAAAGGAGCCAATGTCTTGCTCTGAGTGAAAGAGTTATAAAGTGTTTGGTTCCTCCTCCCAGTTTCGTCCCTACTTTCTGCAACCAACATCCATCTTACATCCTGCAAACTTAATTCACGCATCCCCACTATGTCTTCTTCTAAATTATACGTTGGGTAAGTGATAACCCATGGTCACTCTGAGAAGCTTCTGCTAACAATATACAGCAATCTGGGTTGGAATACAACAGATGAGACCCTCCGACAGGCCTTTTCAGAGTATGGTCAAGTTCTAGACTCAGTCAGTCATACACCTTCGGCGACAATTGTGAAATGCTAATCTTAGGTACCAGATTGTAATGCGCGACCGCGACACTGGGCGATCTAGAGGTTTCGGTTTCGTCACATTCAGTAATGGATCAGAGGCCAACAGTGCAGTTGATGCCCTCAATGACCAGGAGTAAGTAACCATTAGAGCTCTGGTGTTATTTTTTACTTATTTATTACTTCCTAGGCTCGAAGGCCGCCGTATCAAGGTAAATCTGGCAAATGCCCGTGGGGGAGGTTCTGGTGGTGGAAGCGGTGGCGGGTTTTCACAGCAAGGAGGGAATGGTGGTGGCTACCAGCAAAGCGGATATGGGTATGGAGGTAGCGGCTATTGAACAAGACGGCGATTGTCGGGCTTCTGAATAAGTGGTTTTGCAGAGTATCAAATCTATCAAAGACAGATTCAGTATTCTGAATAACAAACAGACAACTTGATACCTTGTTTAACTCGTACTGCTGCACACTGCCCCTTTAGCGGTACTGGCTGAAATGGGCTTTCTAGGGGTCTGCCTCGAGAGTCTGTGGCAAGCGGCAGTAGTGATATTAATATCTATAATCACTAACACCAGCTTGGGGCAATCCACATGAATGTTTGACGGGAGAGAACAGATGCATTGTTAGGGTGAACACAACGGATTAGGCCAGGTGATGTAACATCTATAGATTGGCCGGTCGCTCGATGTTGCAAAGGCGTCTCTTTAGCAGTTGTCTCTCGAAATACATCGCTACGGGGCAAGATATTTCCTTTTTCTTTTCTTTCTTCTATTCTTTGCGGCTCATTATATATCACAGGGAAACGGGAGACAATTTCATTAGTGCTCTAATTTGAGAAAGTACAAATGATATTTCTGGTCATATCTATGAGAACAAAGGGAACATGCCGATGGGCGACACTATGAAGGGCTGCTTATCCAGAGTAACTTCAGAATGAATCGCCGTTCCTCCAATCCAATCTTCTTTCAGCTCGAACCAACGATACTGCAAAGAAAATAAGAACAAAGACAATAAGCCGATGGGTGTTAGAGTAGATCCTGGCTCACCTCAGCTGTGGGGTTGAGAGAGGTAACTGAAATAAGAAACAAAAGAAATATGCCGACGGGCAACAGGTGAGCCGTAGGGTGTAGCTGAGGTGACTGCACTCATTCCATCCTCTCCCTGGCGCAGAAAACAAGAAAAGCTAATACGTTAGCGACGAGGAAACACTTAATGACAATACACATGCCACGGAGGGCAATGCCAAGTAAGGTGCTCAAAGTCTTGTAAACAACGGTAAGGACAACTCCGATGAAAGTAAAGACTGCAACATAGGTCCAGTAATGCCAGGGCTCGCCAAAGAACCTCATGGCATTGTTGATCCATTCGACAACTGCGTAAAGGAACTTTACAACAGTGAAGAATTGACCGAAGGGAGGCATGATGAATGATTTATTGCTCATGGGAGTTTTGGGTAGTTATTTAGAAGCGGTTTTGTTGTTGGGGAAGAGTCGGTAAGATACCTGTTTAGTTTGGGTAGGTCTCATAAAGTCGCAAGTTGACAAGAGGAGAGAGGTATTTAAACAGCCAGAACTTAGGATGTTCATACCTTGAGATTTGTTTGTTCTTAAGTTTATAAGCTCAACAAAGACACTTTGTTCATTATTTTCACTTATTGCGTATATTCTACAAAACAAGTAGTTGTTCTGCCTCGATGTACAGTAACAGTATAGAGAACAACGTTCGCTTCAATCTTTCGATTGTTAAAGTCAAGTACAATAGGTTGTTCAGCTATAACAAAGAACAAGAACGTCAAAAAAGCCAGATAAGCTACTGTCAGAACTGCCATGAAAGTTACAGCAGTCAGTTGTCAGAGCCACAGCTGTTTTGGGATTCAGTGACATCGTAACAGCCCCAGCAGCCATAGTAGTTACAACAATCAACCAAGTGGACACTTTAATATCCTTCAGGTAGCTATTATACAATCCTATAGGCTTAAGCAGCCAGTTGTACTCAAAGGGAACCAGGAAAGGGTAAATGGGCGTTTTGACTGAGCCGAGAATTGCAGCAGTTAGCTACAGTTGTGCTAAGACACACCCACCCTCAACTTCAACGGTATATCAATCATTGTAGCAAAGCGCTTGCTATCCACGCTAGAGATCAGCTGAAAAGATGCAAACGCTTTGGGTAGTACAATCACCATATCAAGGATTGGCCAGTAATACCCAAAGCTAATCGTTACTTCAAGCTGAACCTGAGGTGCAGGAGCTGCGCTGAGATACTTGGGTCCGTGCGGTGATGTTGCTTTGCCATTGGACTAGTAAGATACTGAATCTTTCTTTTCTGTGCTTTAATTGTATGGAAGCCGGAATGAAGTAGGGAAACGATATTGTATTACGTTACTTACCTATATATTCTAGGATTGACGGCAGTTAGGTTTCTGTAGAACCTGCCTCTAGCTGGAGGAGGTAATAGGTGTATACACCAAGCAGTAACTATACTTTATGAAGTAGTTCGCTCAGTCTGGAACACGTCGTCATGAATCCGTATCTACATAGTATGCTTCTGTTTGGTGTCGTGCTGGAGTTGTCCCTGAGAGTGCTGTCTAGACTCCTTGGCGTTAGGTCAAGCGAAATGATTCCCGTCTCGCTTAGCATCTCAGCCTCTTTACTAACCCAATCCATCCAATACACCCAAAAATAGCACAGAAGGATCAGAATCAAACCACTTTACATTCCTATGAAGCAATCAAAGCCCACCTGCAAGCTCGCAATTGACCCACAGTGTCCCAAATCCTACTTGACTCCGAGGTATAAAGCAACACACGGTAAGCCTCTTCAATTATCGTCACTCAACGCTCATTACTGTATTTCTGCAAAACATTACACTCGTTCAACTCAAAATGGCTCGATCAATCGCCCTTACCGCACTTCTCTTCGCTCTGCCTATCGCAGCTGAGATCACCAACACACCTGGCAATGCCGCGACTGCCACCGTCGACATGCAAGACGCGAGCTCGTCGGTCGAATCCTCAATCACCTCCCTTGGACACACTATCCCTATGACGACTGCTGCCCCCGAAGAAACCTTGAACTCGGATGATGTTACCATGATAGTCTACTCCACCCAAACTTCAGGTCATGTGGTTGATTATCTGGCATCGGCATACACTCGGGTGAATGGGACTTGGCCTGCAGCTGCTCAACCTACCACTGTTGTTGACAATGCTGGATCTGGATTGGTGGTTAAGTCTGTTGGACTTGTTGGTGGACTTGCTTGTGCTCTTGCTGCCATGCTCTAGGCGGATTCTGCTGGGAATATATAAGGACATAGTTACTGCCGCTTCAGCGTCTGGTTAGCCCGCTGTCTTTGACGCTGCATTGATTCCTTTCAGTACTAAAGGTTGCCTATAGTTTCTCTTCTTACTAATCCTCTTACTATAACTCGTTTAGAAGCATCTTGCAAGATACTTATTGTCAATGCTTCAATTTAGACAAAAACCTCAATTACTGGGTACGCTCGGATCATTCGGTAATTCCCTCCAATGCGATAAGAGATAAGGGATAACGGAAGATAAGATAATTGTTACCGATAACCGATAACCGATAAGCAAACAAATACTAAACACGTTTCCAACAGGACTTCCCGCGTGATCAAAACAAATGATCGACACCTTTAGTGAGCGCAGTGTTTGCGTCCAATAAGAAGCCTCAAGAGTGTAATAAGTGAGGATAGTGATTACTCAACTACAGGGCAGACACATTAAGTGACCAAAAGCCCCTCTTAATTCAATGTTATTCTTCCTCAACACTCACTAGAAATTGTTATCTACCCTACACTTACTCTAACAACACAGTACAATGTCCTTCCGGTACGAACAGTGGAGTGTCTAAGCACTCAGACACATCATCAGTGGAGTCCAAAAGTGTGTTCGGCGAGACAGACAACCATGGAGCGCAATTCCGCGTTTGGGCCGAGAGGCTAGCAGGGGCACCATGATTCATGCTCCATACTAGCTCCCGTCCATTTGTACCGGCACAGGTCTGCGCTCTGGAAAATGTTAGTGAAGGTAAGGACTGGAGATTGGCCCCCGCAGTAGAACACGCGATCAAAGCGCGCTGTCCCAACCTCTGTCCGTTCATTGCCAGGTCGGCAATTGAACACAGATGCGGTGACAAGATCGCGCTCTTGTGTGATTCGCAATTGATATTACGCATAACCTTCCTTAACCTTATTACACACAATCTGGCAATCACTTTTCCAAAGTAACATCACTCTTAATTTGTTGTTTTCTTGTGAAACCCGGCCACCAGGTTAACAGCTTTGACCGCATTTACACACAATTCCTTTTCGCTCCAGTGTGACCTCAACCATACCAACTGTAAATGCTTCAAGTTAGCATCAGGTATTCTCCGAGGTATTATTGGCGTATTAGAGAGCTCAAAAGATATAATTGTAATATTAATGGTATATAGTACTTGATGGCTACATTAAAGATATAAGATCAGTTGCACAATTTACCCTAGAGGTTTCAACACAGACGTGATGTTGCAGATTGTAATAACGTTAACCGTACAGATTTCCATTGGCTAACTATAACATTGCAATCTTTCCCCGGAGTGTGGACCGGACGAGCCGCTCCGATGTTGCCTCCACTTAGTGAAACCCAGCTGTAGATCCACCCTTTGCACTTGTATCTACTTCTACTCCATAGTGTAATTGCAAGGAGACACTATCTGTGTCTGCAGCTGTACTAACAGAATTTAGCTTGAGTTTACTCCTCGAAGCAGTTTATCAGTTACTGCCAAGTTCAGAGCTTAATAAGATGAAAACTTAATTCGCAGTCCAAGTCAGGATCACAGTGTCTCAGTATGTCACTAAATACACCAGAGTAAAACAATGTAGTCTGGGATATAACACTCAAGCGTCACAGTGATATCACAGCACGGATGATTCATATTCATCTCAAATTAATGACGCAGGGATTGACCCACGTGTTCTTGTGATCGCCGGACGTTTCAACTGTTCTTCTGATAAGGCTGCAAAACAAAGCATAGACCACATGCTAGTCTGCACACCTTTGAGCTCAACTCAAGATGATTGTTCCCGGTGCCTGAGCGCAGCACTGCGGAGATTTTCTCAATCAAGGTAAAACACCAGACTTTAAATCTTCCAGTAGTATAATCTACATCAGCTACGCTTACCATAGCGCGACAGATATCGCTATGATGTTTGTTTCAAACAAAGGACCAGCCTTATGCGAAAGCGTGTTTTCCTTCCTGTGGTCCGAAATACAACGGATGAGTTCGTCGCGATAACTTAAGGCTCAATTGACGATCTGGAAACATAAATACTCAGTTCTCTGCCGCCATTCATCAATTATTCTCACAGCAAGCCATTCATTCAATCAGTCAATCATTCCATTACATTCTTTTTACCTCTTCAACAACAAACTTTTGTCACTCCTTGACTCTATCTACTTCTTTCTTCTTTACTTTCGATACCCTTACCTTTTCTCAAAATGAAGTTCTTCACTGTCTTCTCCGCTATCCTTGTCTCTGGCACTGCCCTGGCTGCCTCTGTTCCCAACAGTATGTTCACCTCTCTGGTGTTGAAGCCCCTTCTAACATCATCCAGCACGCAGTGTGTCTTCCAACCTTGCCACCCGAAACGTCGAAGTACAAGCTAGCCCTGAGACCAGGGACGTCAAGGTAATTCTCTTGATTCAAGACACCGAGGAAGCTACTGACTGGCTTAACAGGATGACATCACCTCTTTCTTTGACTCTATCATTCCTGCCTCTGACGAGAAGAGCCAGACTCCCGAGGAAGTTGAGAAGCGTGATGTTCTTGAAAACATTGTCGGCGGCGTCAAGACCCTTGTCCCCGGCGCTGTAAGCACATGTCCCGCCCTTCTCACGAATCATTCGCTAACCCATCTCAGGAAAAGACAGACTACAACCAGCTCATCAGCCACGGCTTCAACGTCACTGCTGAGTATGTCGCCTCCGTCGATCTCAACGCCAAGCTTACTGCCGGCATCGAAGGGGTTGCCGGCAAGGTCACCTCCGTAAGTCATTCCCACCAAGTACATGAGACAGATACTAATGCATTCACAGAGCTTTCCTGGAGCTTCTATCATTACAGCTCTTCTCAGCGGCATCAAGCTTGCAGTTGGCAAGGTTGACTTGAACGCTTGGGCTTCAAGCGGTCTGGCTATTGTCGGCAAGTTCGTTGCTTCCACCGACTTCAATGCCGCTGTCACTACTGCTATCAAGTTCTGCAAGAGCATTGCGACCCAGGTCTCTGCTGCTTCGGCTTAGACTGGAATGATTGTATGATTGGATGATACCTGGGCGGGTACTAGGTAGTTAGATTGCAATACAGCACTATTGACTAGTGAATGCTTTGAGTGCCTTTTGGTTCGAACTTTTAGTGCTGCAGTTGTGGGTGAGAAGACGGAGCGCAGGCAATTGAAAAATGTACGAATAGTCAAATTGGGTTTAATGAGGGTCTTACCTAACATCGTTCAGCGTAGTGAAGAAAGACGCCGTTGAATAAATGCATCAGTAAAGATTCGCGACCTGCATAAATAACCTTTCGCCCGTCTCTCCATTCTATTGGTTAGTACGACCAACTGCTGACTACCAAGTCAAGAATCCTGGACACCAGTCAATGTTGGTTGGGCTGTGCTGATAGCAGGGGTCTGTCCCGGTAGCTTTATGGCCTGATTAAGTTAACTTCCCCGCACCAGTCAACACTGAGGCTTTATCTGTCTCGGTAGCAACCTTCATTGATCATAATCTTACCCTCAAGTAAGCCTTTCCTCCTTTATTGCTATCCTATTACAATGGAGAGGGGAGCCTTGACCCACAGTGACTATACTGTAGGGTGGATCTGTGCTCTACCAAAAGAGCTCGCTGCGGCGACAGCAATGCTCGATGAACATCACACTGATTTGCCCAAACCAGCAAGTGACATCAATGCATACACTCTCGGATCCATTGGAGGTCACAACGTGGTCTTGTGTTGCCTACCAAAGGGCATGATCGGAAATGTTCCTGCCGCGACAGTCGCGAGCCATCTTGTAACGACTTTCCCCTTTATCAAGCTGGGTCTCTTGGTCGGCATTGGAGGCGGTGTTCCGTCAAACAAGGTCCGATTGGGCGACGTTGTTGTTAGTACAGCCTCTGGTAATTTTCCAGGCGTTGTCAAGTGGGACTCGGGCAAGGCTTTTGAAAATGGGAAGTTCGAGAGAACTGGGTCTCTCAATAACCCTCCCCAGGCATTACTTGCAGCTTTGTCCAAGCTGATCACTCGACACGATCTGGTGGGAAGTGCAATCCCACGCTATCTTGAACAGGTGAAAGAGAAATGGCCAAAACTTGCCGCCAAGTCTCTGCGCACAGATTCGCTCAAAGACGTATTGTTCAAAGCAAGTTACAGTCACGTGGTTAGAACCAACGGTGAGGAGGACGAGGATGAAGAGGAGGCAAGTTGCCATCTCTGCGACAAGTCTATGACAGTGAAGAGGAAGCCAAGGGAGATGGTCATCCATTATGGCCTAATTGCCTCAGGCGATAAGCTTGTAAAAGACGCCAACACACGGAACCAGCTTAATGAGGACCTCGGTGGTCATGTTCTTTGCATCGAGGTGGAAGCAGCAGGCATCATGAACAATTTCTCGTGCCTTGTTGTCCGAGGCATCTGCGATTATGCAGACACGCATAAGAATAAGGATTGGCAAGAACATGCAGCTATTGTCGCAGCGGCGTTTACGAAGGAACTATTGCATTATGTCCAAGGAAGTGATATTGCGATAGAGCGTCCAATGAAGGAGTTAGTCGAAATCGGTTAGTCTCTATCAGTCTCAGTATATCGATCATCAATCGCTGACTTAAAGGGAGTTCATTCAATCAAATCCACAGTGTCTAGAATGCACGAGGATGTGAGCCAGGTCAAGTCCGAGCAAGTAAAAATCCGTGATGAACGCATTCTTTATTGGCTCTCGACACTTGAGTATGGCCTTCAGCAAAGTCAGATTCTCAAGCTTCGAGAAAGTGGAACTGGCAACTGGTTCTTCAGCACAGAACAATTTAAGACCTGGAATTCCACGAGTAAACAGACTCTGTTCTGTGAAGGTATTCCAGGTGCTGGGAAAACTATCCTCACCTCAATTGTTATTGATCACTTGACGTCCAAGTACCAAAAGGACCCCAGTGTTGGCATAGCATATATCTACTGCAACTATCAGCGACAGAATGAACAGACTGTTGATCAACTTCTTGCGAGTCTTCTCAAACAGCTTGCAGGCAAGTGTCCATCATTACCACAACATGTTATTGATCTTTACGACACACATGCGAAGCGTCGAACCAGACCAGGAGTTGAAGATATCGTTACTAGCCTTGATAGGGCTGTTTTGGGCCACTCGCAGATTTTCATCCTCATCGATGCACTAGACGAATATGATGCTACTGGAGACTCAAAGATACGCTTCCTCCAACAAATCGGTCGACTCCGACAGCAATTTAAATTGAATGTCCTTATGACATCGCGTTTCGACAGCTCTGCCACCTCGCAGATCGAGAAGCTTTTCGAGGGCGTGATGAGAATTGAAATTCGAGCAGAACGAGAAGACCTACAAACATACGTCAGATGCAAGCTAGATATTTTGCCTCCCACAGTGTACGAAAGGTCAGATCTACAGAACGATATCATAGATGGGATTACCGATTCTGTCGATGGAATGTATGTCTTCAATTCTGATTGAACAACGTCAGGCGCTAAATAAGTAATAGGTTTCTTCTAGCTCAATTGTATGTGAATCTATTGAGCTATCAGGATTCAGAAACACAGATACGTCTTCAACTCGAGGCTTTTGCCAGTCGTAAGGGCGATGGCGAAGATGGTAGAATCGCCGCATTGTCAATTGCCTACAAAGAGACAATGGACAGAATCAATCAGCAGCACTCTAAACATGTTGCCCTTGCTAAACAGGTGCTATTGTGGCTTACACATGCCAGAAGAGAACTTCGAGTTGAAGAACTTCGACATGCCCTAGCCGCCAGCTCAGTACAGCGCCAAGTCTCGGCTGCGGATTTGCCGTATCACGAGAGATTTGTCGCTGTATGTACTGGACTTGTGATTATTGACGAAAGAAGGCAGACCATCGGTTTAGCTCACTACACCGTCCAAGAATACTTCAGCAAGAACCCAGATGAGCTTTACCCTCTGAGTGAGAAGGATATTGCGATGTCTTGCCTCGGATATATTTCTTACATACCAGTTTCCGAGGATCTTGAGGGGTGGAAGGAGTACGGCAGACTTCGAAGATCCTTCCCATTCTATAGCTATGCGGTTAAGCACTGGGGAGACCATGTTCTTCAATCCTCATTTCCAAACGACGAACTCATCAGCCTTTCCAGTAAGAGCGCTTATGTCGCCCAATCGTTTTGGTGTACAGCGAATGAGCATGGACCCTCACTGGTGTCTGGACCAGTAAATATGCTATATCCCGCGGCATATTTCGGGCTCACAAGCTTTGTTTCTAAACTTCTTGAGATAGGAGTTGGGGTTGATGGGTACAGTGGCTCAATGAAAACCCCTTTAGCCTACGCAGCAGAGTATGGAAACACAGCTGCTGTTGAGTTATTACTGAAGGCTGGAGCAAATCCAAACTTTTTGTCCACGGAAGGATACTATTGCGATCGAAGAACCCCTTTATCATACGCTGCTGAACGCGGCCATACAATTATCACACGCATTCTACTCGAGGGTAAAGCCGCTCCAGACTTGCATGAAACAGTGGAACCTTATTTTAGCTTTAAGCCAATGTCATGTGCAGTTCGTAAAGGGCACGAAGATGTTGTTCGGTTGCTGCTCGATTGGGGAGCGGAGGATATAGAACTCGATTTCCTACAAGCAGCTGAATCAGGCGATGAGGCTTTCGTCCGCCTATTTCTAGAGGCGGGTGCAGGGATAAACTACCAGTCTCCGCCAGATAGCGGCGGATATGTCGGAAATGGTGGGACAACGGCGATTTCATTTGCAGCAAGAAACGGTCACCAGGCTGTTATTCGATTTTTATTAGAAGAGGGGGCGGATGTTACTCTCAAAGATGAGCTAGGGCGGATTCCGCTTTCAATTGCTGCTTGCAATGATGACCTGGTCAGCTTTGATCTTTTACTTAAGGCAAGTGGAGATGGACTTGATTCTGCAGACTATGAAGGAGATACCGCACTATGCTACGCTTCAATGTCAGGAAATGAGTCTTTTGTGGGCCTTCTGCTTGATAGAGGGTCCGATCCAGATCCGAAGCTTGAAAGCGAAGGGGAACCCCTGAAGGGATGTACACCCCTATGGTACGCCGCGAGGGGTGGGTATACATCCATTGTTGAACTTCTATTGGCTAAAGGAGCGGATCCGGACGCTCGAAGTCAAAGAACCACTTGGCATCAAGGAAGAACACCTATAGCAGTCGCAGCACAAAAAGGGCATAGAGATATCGTTTGCCTATTATTGAATCAAGGTGCTCGTTTAGACTATGAAATCATAACAAGAGATGACATTGGGAAAACAGCTCTATCGTTCGCCATTTCTAGCAACTACCAGACTATCGCAGAACTGTTGTTACAAGGAGGAGCAAACGCGGAACCCCCAGGGTCTATTGGAAACCCCGACGCCGCGCCATTCTCGTGGGCAGCAAGAAGAGGATCAGAAAGAATTGAGAGGTTGTTGCTTCAAGCCGGCGTAACCCAGATTGACTTGCCGGATGATAGGGGACGAACACCATTGTCTTACATGGCAGCAAATGGCCACGAAGAGAACATCCGAACACTGCTTCAAAGAGGAGCGAATGCGGATTCTGAGCCTACTGGCGGAGTTTATGGAGGAAGAACTCCATTATCTTTTGCTGCAAGATATGGTCATCAGTCCGTTGTACAGCTCCTCCTTGAGAACGGAGCTAATGCTGGACCTACGTGCACCGATAGTTGGGGCAAAGGAAAAACACCTATGCTTTTTGCATTGGAAGGACGCAACGGGCATCGCAGGTTCTTCCGACTGTTGCTTGAACATAGTGATGCAGATGCTGAAGCTCCCGCAAATCACCAAGGTCCCACGCCACTTCACTTCGCTGCTGAATATGGACATCGAACCATTGTTCAGTTACTTGTTGGAAGAGGAGTTGATCCGAATTCAATTTCCTGTTTGTGTAGTGGGAGTGAAACACCACTTGCACTGGCGGCTAAAAGCGGCCATGACGCTGTTGTTCGCCTGTTATTTGAGAGCGGCGCCCATATTGATCCCAAAGATCATCGAGGACGAACACCTTTATCGACCGCGGCCGAGAAAAATGACTGTGAAGACATAGTTCGTTTGTTGATTGAGAGCGGGGCAAATGTTTACTCTAAAGACTTTATAGGAAATACACCATTAGCATATGCGGTTCAGAAAGAACAAAAAGAGAATGCTCGATTGTTAGTGCAGGGTGGGGCTGATATACATTCTAAAAATGATGAAGGAGAGACGCCCTTGTCGTTGGCAAAAGCTTTTCCGTCGATAGAGGAGACCTTGTTGAAAGAAGCACAGAGGATATCACAGTTCAAGAGACGTAAAATGAATAGATAGTCCTTAAGCAAGGAAGATAGTAAATGTACTCTAGACGATTGAAGTAAAACTGTAAAGGTAGAGGAATTTCGAAATTAAGCTTTTGAGGTATTGGTTCTCAACCCTGGACGATGCACCCGATGAAAAACTGCATTGATGGGAAGACAAGACTGGTTCTTGCTGTAACAGCACAAGCCCTGCAGTTCTACCATGTAGCAATTAGTTATTATGCAGAGGTGAGAGCGCAGTGTTCAGTCTACATTTAGCCAATACATGAACTGGGACCAATTTCAAAGAACAGGATGATCTCCAATCCCCGAATCAGTTATCCACCTAGCAGTCCTCAAAATGGCCGACCAGCCTCCAAACCCCCAGCTTCAATCAGCATTCATTACACGCCTACCTCTCGGATCGTACGACAAAGTCTATATCGACCTTTTGCACTCTTGCGTTCTTCTTCAACGCATCATTCCATCATAATAAGAATGGCGTAACCCAGTTTCACTTCTGTCGATGGCGAGCTACTCCAGTTGATACCCTAACCGAGGATATTTCACGTACAGTTCACCACGAGGTAAATCCGCTATCCCTTACATTCACACCAACAGGAAGCTGACACAGTATAAATAATTCAACTTAGGGCATTTGGTCCCTCTAAGGATCACCCACCAATAGATCCGCGAGCATACGGCTGGATGAATGATGTCGAACGGAGGAACAAGGATGATCCAGACGCCATGAAAATCCTAGCACTAGATTTGAAGCTGAATAGAAAGATCGCTGTTGAAAAGGCTGGGAAGATGAAGAAGTAATGTTTATAGATATATTCGGTAGAGATGGAAGTAAGAAGTTATATATATGAAGTCACAACCTTAGCAGTGACGTTTGAAAAAATTTAGAATATCCTACGGTTATTCCGTTGACCTGATATCTCTAGTCCTTTCGGTTCCCCTTCAGCCATTTTCCTTTAGACCAAATTGATTCCACCAATCGAGATACAAGCCCACGATCTGACGATACTGTACTGACATCGAACCCAGTATGATAACGGACATTAGTCACTGAACCTGGATTATAAGCCACCTTTACCTTTCTAAACGATTGTCAGTGTCAATGTCAGTATACAAAAAGAGCTCGAACGTACCTGTCTTCGGTTGAATGGATATGGCCGCAGAAGCGGTCCACGTCAAAGACTGGTACTAGAGCTGGATGGAACCGATCGCCCGACCCTCGGCGCCATATTCTTAGATGCGCGGTATCAACTATATAGCCGTCTTCCGGATCGGAAACTGAAGCAAGAGGCATGCTTAGAGTAATATTCTTGACCTGGTTCAGGGGAGCCAACGCCTCTTTGATGGACTCAATGCCTAATTGCGTGATGTTATATGGACTTTGGTCGATGTTGTCAGCGTTCTCGTCAAGTATGAATACAGTTGACCGAGCGGCTATCCAGATATTGAGGGTTGTGAGATTCTGTAAAAGATCCAGTCGTAATGCGTGAAAGTCTGAGGTACTGTGTCGCTCTTTCGATAGCGGGGAGGTAATTGGAGACGAGCAGCGAAACATGATGGGGAATACTGGTTCTAACGATAGCTCAACGTGTCTGCCATGCGTGCGAAACGCGGGTGGTGGAGTAGCCTGTACACATTCTTCGATCCAGTGACCGGGGATTTTGCAAAAGCCTACAAACAAGTTCAGAGCAGCAATGTCTGTGAAGATAAAGGTCGTGGATTCATAGATGGACTGGGTGCATTCTGAAGACCTGTAAATGAATCAGCGACACGTCTGTAGTTTCGGATAATGGTCTCACAGGATGCTGCATGTTAAGAGCATAGCTAGATAAGGGCTCCATGTCGCTGACCCTTCTGAAGTTTGACTCCAGCAAGTTGTAAGAGAAGAGCACATGGTAACGCCTGGGCCTGCATCGACACCGTATACCTCTCCGATGCGTTCTCCGCAAGCAAAATGATTCTTCCAAGTAGAAAATAGCTGTAGAGCATGGGTCTTGTCGATGAAACTCCCACCCAACGGAGCACCAAGCTCAATCCTAGTGTTGTTGATAGCCTCTTGAAGGCCATCTTCTACTTCAAATGGCGTCGTACATTGCCATCGACAGAAGTGAGATTTCGTTACATCATCCTCGTTACGGTGCCAAATGATGTGTTGGCGAAGGCCACAAGAACGCCATAGCTCGAGATAGATTTTGTCGCGAAGTTCACGAGGAAGGCGCGTAAGAAAGGAGGACTGAAGTTGTGGATCGAAAGACTGTTCGGCCATTTTCGATGAGTCTTGGGGATAACAAGCTTGTGTTCAAGCGGGGGATACAGCTCTTTTTAAACCCACAGAACACTTCCCCCACCTTTCGCTCATGCAGATCTTCGACGAGGCACGGCCTCTCGCCCCCAAATACAATGGACTGCCAAGAGTAAGCAGAGCACTTGATCTACAGGACTCTGTAGGTACATGAGTCCGCTACGCTTCCACGGGGAAGGATCTGTTGAGAGTTACCTAAGAGTAACGCAAATCAATTCCAAAGCCACACATTGCGGGCATCTTATCTTCAGATTTGTTAAAAAAGAGAAAGGGCATTGTCCACATGGAAGACATCGAGTGGGGAGAAGGATCCTTCTGAAGCGGTCTCGTAGTCGAATACAGGCGCAAAGGATCCTATCTCAGAACTATCGCTGCTGATTTCCTGTGACTCAATGCTGGTGGTTAAAAGTCTCTGAGAGGCGATATGAAGACATGTCAACCAGCGCGTCTGAATAAAGAACCCAGATTCGTGATTTCCTGACTGGTCATTTCTTGTCAAAATAAAGCTATAAATGAATAATATCTAATCGAAACGCTGAACCCTGTATGCAAAACAGCCAGAGGCAAAATCTGAAAGAATAAGATGAAGCGCATTGTTCTTTCTATATTGTGGCTGTTGTGGCGCTTCGCAATAATGGCTTGATACAAACCCGATGTGTGAGCGACAGGGACAGGCAGACAAAGACTTTCAGTCAGCCACACCTGTCTCAGCAGGAATGTCATGTTCAGCCCTACTAACCTTTTGATAGCTCATTCATGACACAACCGGTCTTTTTAAGCAATTATGGGACGTTTGAATGCAATGAACTAGTCTAAATAGTAACGGACCCCGTTGTCAAAATCCATCTTTTGCGGCTATGCTTCTTTACAAGCACCATCAGCTTGAGCAACAGCATTATCATTATTACTGTAACATCAACACCACATCGACATCATGTGCGAAACCAACTCAGCCACTTTAATCTGTAACGTCCCCGTCGACATCTACTTCGCTCGCAAGCAATCTGGCATCTGCCCAAGAATCCACTTCTGCGCTCAGATTCACGGCTTCATCATCTACCACCTCCTTCAACAATTGCGCGACAACAACCCAGCCACTGTCATTACCAACGACGAATTCATCATGGGACTACTTCTTGGGGTTTGCAACCTTAACTTCAAACCAATCGCCTGCCTTATTGTTCCCGCTCTCAAGAGCAGCATCAAATACATTTGGCGAAAGATCGTTCAGTTCAAGATTGTTCACAAGGTTCGCGGGGAGTGGACTTTTGACAGAAAGTACCACTTTGAATCCATTGAGGCACTTGGAATTTGGTTCAAGACTACCCTGGGTGAGCCCACAGCCTCTAAGAATGGACGACAGGAGTTAACCTCCAAGGTATGTTGTATGTGAGTTCCCGGAATGGAGGCTGACTTTTACTAGGAGAACAATAAGCATTGGGGAATGAAGAGACTCCAAGACAAAGGGCCAAAGAGGGTCTATGTGCAGCCAGGAAAGGAAGGGTATGTACCTGGAAGAGGTGGATGATCTGGGCTTTCGTAGAAGTCTGACAACGCATGGTCCTGGAAATCAGTCAAGGATTGATCAGACTGGTGGGAGGGTTGCATCGTTTTATCTCAAATTCTTGGAGGTAACCATATGGATCGTTGTCTCAAGTTGACATTTTCCTTCAGACCGCGATTGAGTTTGGGTCCCAGGTCCAAAGTCTTGTAAATTTACCGGAGCTTGTGTGTCAGGATAGTGTTTGTCATGGCAGACCCGCAAAAGCTTTGTGACTAACCAAAAGCTGTGTACTTCATGTATCATTTCATATGCAGTTGCCAAGAGGTCAGATTCAACTTTTTCCCTTGAAAAACTGATCTTAGGTAGTACTGAGCTGGGAGGACGTTGTCTATGGTCACGTTCGTTGATGTTGGAAGTGGAAGAAAGGCTGAAGTGGTCTGGGTCGGGTATTCAGGTATAATTGTCCATACTGTGTTTTCAGATGTCACGGTTGTCGTTATCGATAAGGATAACTATCCATTGGTGTATCCTCTCCCTTTTGCTCTTCCTTGTCGTTGTCTCGTTGAGTCTTATTCTGTTTAGTTTAGTCCAATTAAATAGTTTTATTTTGTTATTTTATCTTATGATTTTGTCTAAGCTTACTGGGAGAGCAAAAAAAAAAAAAAAAAGGGAAAAAAAAGAGAAAGAAGATAAAATATTAAATAGTTTCGAACGATACAAATGACAGTGAAGAAATGGGATGTTCTACATTACGAAATGCAGGGTCGAAGCGAAGGTCTGCACAACCAATCAAGTCGCATCTCGAGCAAAGCCGTGACCATTGAAGTAAAGGTTTTTACTGCTCATCTTTGACAATTGATTGGATGCGACCGCCAGGGCCAACAGACGGTGCGGGCTTTTGTGAGCCGGTCGCGATGTGCTTGAAGAAGGGTCTTTGGTGTTGGCGTTGAAGCTTGGGTACAGGTAATGTGATTCCGCTAGCCCCATCACTAAGTTGCCGCTGGGAAGTAGCTACTGCCACCAAGACAATTTGACCATTGAAATCATGTACTCGTAAGGTTAGAAGCCGTGGGGGGACGGAAGAGAACTGAGTGAGGGTAATTGAAAAACCCGACGATGAATCTTTCTACGATGTGGTCAGAAGAGCGTTGTTGCAGCCAGCGCTTAACTCCTAGTTCAAACGTGGTGACCATAAATCCACATTATCAGTATTGTATGCAGGTACCTGAGATGGCATATTGCAGGCCGGTCTGGAGGGAATCGCTGTGTTGACTGTGATTGATGGACCAAGGACCAATCACTAGGCGCCTCAATCGCCTCACAACGCTGAATGGTGGAGTTGAATCCGAGTGTTTTGAGAGTTCACTGGTTGTTCATTCGCAAAGACCCAGCTCACGGAAAGATTTGGCCACCATGTCTTGAAGCTGCATCGGCCTCTCGACACTCCGAGCCTGATGTCTCAGTTCCAGCCACGGAATATGTACCCCACTAACATCTTTCCAGACTGTACGGAAACTATCACTTCCAAACAGACTCAAAGCATTTTCCTCTTTGCACCTTCTAGCCTCCCCGACAGCGGTATCCTTTAGCATACATGAGCTGGGTTTGGGGTATATGTGGCTTGATGTATGTCTTGCTGGTTGGAGATAGCCTTGGGGCTGGACGTTAGCCACAACGGATCGGAGCATTATTTGTCTCTTGTCAATATCCGGCCAGTTTGTCAGAATAATTGGTGGCCGAGAGCATAAGAGATGAAACAGTTTGGTCATGTAGTGCGAGCACAGAAGAGCACTTAGCTACTTGACTTTGGCACCTTTAGGCTTAGAGCACAATTATTGTGTTACCCATCTTTCTGCGCTCTTCGAGTTACTCTATTGACCAAAACTAACACCTTGTCCACATGCCATGGAAAGAGATCTGCTAGACAGACGGCAATGCGTCATCGAGCAGAGTTTTCGCCACTTGAAATTTATGTTTGCAATAACCGCTGAGGCCAACAAGCGCCATTGTCTAAGCGACGTAGTGCAGAAGGCCTCAAAATCAAGCCACATCTCGTATTCCCATTTGTGGAACAGACCGATTAATCCCGGCTTCCCCGCTTCAGGTGCCCTAGAACGAGCAGTTGCAACAGCCTGTACATCATCTGTTTACACTGTTCTGGATGCATCTAGATAAAAGCGGACCGTTGAGTTTGCAGATCGTCTGGATTGTCTCAGTTCATACCACGCGCCCGTTGCTTTCGCAATCATCAACTAATCCGTCTTCAGTTAAGGTCTTTTCTTGCCTCTGCGGCTGGTATGTGGCATTTGTTACTGTACAGTCCAAAGAGCGCAGGCTATTACTCAATCTTCTTCGCGTGTGGAACATCAACGAAGCCCTGCCCGGCTACGTGATACAGAGCTAACGGCCCTGTAATCAGCGTGAGACACACTAGAGAGGTTCTCCACGCTATGACATTGCAGTGCTCAATCTCATTTTTTACACCCTTCAAGGCACCTAGAACAACAGATCATTATCCATCTTCCTCTCGAATGGAATATAATTTGAACGAGCTAGACCAAGACAGTAGAGTCCAATGCAATCATGTCCCATTTCATCAATCTCATTTCTTTTTCCCACTGCGTACTGCGGCCTGCACGAGGCCACCTACTGCTGCACGATCAATCAAGCGTGATGAATAGGGCCTGTTCACCGTTCGCAAGGGATAGTCATTTTGCTGCAACCTCCCGTCACAAGAAAGCCCTGGATCTTGGTCAAGATGAATTATAAGTACGGCTTCAATATTCCGTAGAGATAAATGCGACACATCAATCTATACGATGGATTCTATCATGTCTGATGTTTCACCTGCATTGCCCTATCTTGAGCGGAAGGACTGTTTTGCCAATTCTTACATGTTATCTCAGCTACTCTCTCCAATCAACTCCATCACTTCTACAATGGAGTCTGGTAGTTTCTACTCCGTGGATTCCTCTGCCTCGCCGCCTCCTTTTACCGATTCATGTCTTCCCAGCAAGCGGAAGCTATCGGCACTTTACCCGATTGAGCAACCTTGCACCATCTTGCCTCCTGCAAAACGTATCAGAACTGATGATGATCCCAGTCTGCCACGCGTGCAGATGACTTGTGTGAAACTATTTCTGCTTGCGGTGTAAGTCCATGATGATTCGTGACAACTCGTGCTAACCGTTCAGCTTGAAATTGTACCAAACAACCGCAGCTTCCAAAAAGAAGCCTGTGCAGAGCAAGATGAGCCATGCGACGATAACCCATGTACTTCAGCGGCTGGATTGTCTTGGTATGGTTTCACGGAATATCAACAATGCGCTTGACCAAATCGAAAGAAATGTACATGTCCTTGCATCGTATATGGGAGATGAAGCCGGCAACATCCCTTCTAGTTTCAAGCTGGCCAGGTATGGTTGTAGGAAGTTACTAGGGGCATATAATGAGAGGCTCAACTATCTGGATGAGCTGAGTTGAGGGGTGTAAGCAAACAAGGTTTAGTTAGAGGAGACTAGCAACGGGCCGCTCCGGGTTGGGAAAGTGTGTGTCCTTGGGATATACCATATGATGTCAGAAGTTAGTCCAGTTAGAAGAGACAGGATATAAATGGCATGAGGGTTCAACCCCACATAATCACGCTACCTTCGCAATCACTCCCGCCTGTTGCTTGATTCAAACATTCATGCAAACTGAACAGCAGCTCAGTATACCCAGGGCTGTGGCAGGTGAGTAGCAGGGGAATTGTCCTCTCAGGCGTAGGCTGTTAAAATAAAGTAGCCTCAACTGTAATAAAATGGCTGAATCATTTCATTTCTCATGCTTCAAGCAGCCAATGCTTTTGACACCCTGCCGTTGGGGTCCTGCTATAGCGACACAAGGATTCCAAGTGACTGGGCGAAGAGAGATTCCTTCCTTTGGTCGGGCGCTAGCGAGACACTTGACATGAATGTGCAACGTTATCCAAGATACCTCAATGCCGCTCATGCCAAAGTGACGACATCAGTACCTTTGTTACTGCCGCTCGTTGTCTTACTCGCCCCGTTGGACGATCTAGAAAACGGCCTCTGTAGGATTTGATTGGAGCACTGCAAATCCCAAAACACACAGATGAAGAGACTCCTTCAAATAGCATACCACGACCTTGATCAATAACACATGTTAAAAGATCATCGCATTTCAAACTATCATTCATTGTCTTAACTTCACCCTGCCATTTGCATCACGGTAACTCCATTTTCAATCCGAACTTCCACAATATCATCACACTCTAGTATTAAAGGCGGAATCATCACCTGGAAAAGACTCTGAGGTACACGACCATCCTCACATATTCTCTTGAACGCTTCGCAGTCGCCAAGGCACCACCACATACCCCTAGGCTCCATTCTCAAGCCATACCGTCCGTCCGGGACCTCAGAAAACAAACTGCTTACATCAACATCCCTCACAAGCGACACACCGGGTCTCAAGGTCGTCAAGACATCCAACTTTGGTCTTGGGTCATGCTGCTGCTGTGCTCCACCGCAAGGGCCTGCACTTCTCGGTCTCCGCGCAATTCCGTTCGTAGAAAGATCAAGTATCTCAATCGTTGCTTCGGGCGTCGGACGTTCTTCGTCGAGTATCCTTGGACGGTTGTCATCAGGCCCAACATCAAAGGCGCTGTGTAGGACAAGGAAATGCTGGCGGCCGCGTGTCTGGACGGTAACAGGCTCAGATTCCATGTTGGTAACAGAAATTCTAAGCCAGGTAGCATGGTCGCTTATTTTCAGCTGCATCTTGATTTGTAACTCTGGTGGCCAGGGTAGAGACTTCATGACTTCAAACACTGCCCGACCGTTGACTCTACCGCTAATCAGCTGGCATCGATCAATTCGTGACGGCTCTTTGTCGTCGACAAAAGTGAATGAGGCCGGTTCGAGCTGCCAGCCTGATACATTCTGAACTGCATATCTCTCTCCTGGTTCGAATAACGAAGCAAGCTCGCTTTCGGGCTCAACATGGTAGTGATACTCTGTTATACAGGTCCTCCAGTTCTCTGCTCTCCTGATTGGCGACGGTAGAGTGACATAGGCATGGGGAGGATTGGTATTATTGAGCTTTCCAACCTCGACTTGCACGTATTTCCTGGTTCTTGGGTTATACTTTCGCAGTTGAAGCAGGTCGTTGGATAGGGCATATGGAATATCGAGGATGGTCCTCTTGGTCTCGATGCGTAATGGCCGAGGATCTGTATCATCACGGCGGCACAGGCCAAAGATAATGCTGAAGGCAAGCCTGCCTGACTTGTCGAAGACCCGATAGTTTCGACTGATGACTGTCCATATCCTGAGTTCTGCCATGGTTGGAGCTCAGCGCCTGTGTCAAGATGTATCGGATATTTAGACGGTACGTGTAGATTCCAAGTTCTGATGCCGCTGAAGGAGGGGAAGGGCGAAAAGAAAAAAGCAATTACGTCATGCTCCCTGTTGGCCGCTATGATCTGCGCCTTCACTGCATTCCGAAGTATACAGTGATTCAAGGTTGTGTGTATCCTGAGTTGATATCTCCCGCCCTCTGATTGCTTCTTCGTTACATGTCAAGAATCATTCTCATTTTCCACTCCCCTTCCAAAGGCACTCTCAACCCAAGTGCGATACTCGGTCTCAATCCATTCTGCAATCACCTTTAACGATGCAACAAGCTGATACAACCCAATCAGTGTCTCCGTATCACCAATAGCCAACTCCCGCACCATCACGATCCGGGTTTCATGCCACATGGCGAACCAGACGTACCATCGATCTCCAACCCCTTGAATCATCGGAAACGTAGGCATCTTCCCCACACCGGGTACAGATATTCGTCTAAACCATGATGCTGCACAGAGCGACAGTGGATGTCTTCGCTGGGTTCCGGGCGTTGCTGAGTACGTTTCGATGTAAACCGCAACAGGAGCAAAGCATAGTGGTGGGTAGTCGGTTTGATTGATGAACTGCGTCTCGATGGGTTGATTCCAGACCGTGTTTGCGATAAAAGTCGTTCTCAGGTTCAGCGCTATATACTACCCATGGCCATGCTTCGTTGAGCCAGAGGAGGATGTTAAAGGTAGTCATCTTGACCTCAAATTCAGCTGCTATTCCGTTGATCGTAGGGACAAATGATGGCGCGATCTCGGCAATTGTTCCAAAATCAACGCGGATGGTTGGGTGGGAAGCAAAAATAAGGCAGAGGATTGGCGTGTGGACGAGATTGTTCCATGCTTCTTCGGAACAGCCGTGGCGTTTTCATTGCTTTGCTTCCTTCTCGACTTGGCGTAAGACATCCAGTTCCAGGGAGTTTGTCTTTCTGGGCGGGATCTTGCCACGTTGTAAACCATCCCTCCTTGGCGCGAGGGATGAGCTTCTAGACTTCGTCTCTCATCAATCCAGGAATGAACTCTTCTCTGTCGTCGATATCCTGCAGTCGTATGTATAGACGATGGACGTACCTCGGGAGTTGCTTAATCTCATCATCCTCAAGCTTGGCAATGACTACCGGGACGTCCAGCGCGAGAAGAAGGTAATCATTCTGCAAAGGATTTTCTGGCCTGGTCTCTTGATCCAGTGTAGCTTGCGACGCATTTGACGCCCCAGCATGAGGAGTTCGCGAGATTGGGTTTCATCTTGGACAAATCTGGCTGACGTTGGGGGCTCGGACTGGTTCGATCGGGGCATAGCTTCGTGATCATCTTGAGTCTTCTTCTCTTGGGAAGACGTTGGTGCATCAATCAAGGCGAATTTCGGTAGGTGATCGAGCCAGTGCTCGATAGACTAATGCTGTTCTAATGGACCGTCCATTTCGTGTTTGTTGGGGCAATTGAGAATGTTGATAATGATGACTGGCGCCGTTGGTGGGGCGATGAAAGCCCTGGTAGATGTTGAGAATCAGACTGCAATCGAGTGTATACTTGTTGACACTGCGCTGGTATTGCCGAGTTTTGAACGAGCGGCGGCGAGTTGACAGTTCAAGATAATTCGACTAGGAAGAATGGTAGGGAACTCACAAAATGGATTCAAGACTAAACGTTGACTTGGTTGACTAAGACTGAAAGGCAGTCTCTTGTTAAATCCTGACTTTCCTTACTCTCTGCCCAGTATCTTTTCTACCATAATCTTCATTAAATGCCTTTTTTCTTCTTCTTTTCTTCTTTCTTTCCTTCCTAGGAATTAGCCATTTTGCACGCACGATATAGCATTGGAGATTTTACAACCCAAAGAATGCCCTATAAAACTGTAAAAAAGGATGATAAAATGAGAAAGATGGTGCCACAGATTCAACAGGGGCGGGGTCAAGGGAAGGGACGGTTCTATAAAGAGGCCGAAACAAAAACGATCAGCCTCCTAATATCCGTGAGCTGCCGTAGCAATAGTATGTAGGACATATGCTGCACTGACTTAGATTCGTCTATGCCCCATCATTTCTCCAGGGTTCATGCTTTACTGATGTTCTCATGTATATCGCCCAGACATTCAGACTCTCTGGAACAATCTGCACAGTTGTTCGCAATAATATTGACTTAATAAGGGCCAAATCCTAGCAATACGACTTTTGTTCATCATTGTGACCTCCCATTGACCAGACCGTGTTCTTTCTTAGATCATTCTCCATCCCACCGAACAGCCATTTAGTTTGCCTCATCGGCATACGGATTCTCTTTGTTCGTTGGTACATTCAATTCCATAATAGCATCATTCGCCGAACACTTCTGCCCGAAATAATTTAAATTCGCCATCGTCCCACCTTAATCTGGAACCACTTCTTCCCCCAGCGCATTGTTCCAATCGCAAACCCCCAAGCCAGGTCCTGACTTCGTACACTCAACAACTCCATCTGGCCGGTGTTCCCAATTCATCACCTTTGCAGTTTTCGAGGACAACCTCAATCGCTCGATATGTCTCCGAAGACTCGTTCAACGGTTGCGGCAGCTGGGCAGCAAAACAATGACCGATATTCGAGGCCCGGGGTTACGATGAAGAAGGCCTCGCCCAAGCGAAATGACACTGAGGCTTCCAAGCGTCAAGGCACCACCAACACGACCGCTACACCCAATCACAATGTTGCTGCCGTGCAACGGCCTGATACGGCCAATGTAAGCTCCAATAGGCTTATCTCAACAGCGCGGGCGTTGTTCAAGTATGTCTCTCCAGTTTATCCTCGCGGCGAAACCAATTTGGATGTGGAGTCAGCTCCTGCCGTTGTCGATGCGGAACCTAGTCACGGTACTCTGGATGAGAACGCTAATGCAGCCACTGCAGACACCGTCTTGCGCCATGTGAACTACTTTACTATCGTGCTAATATAGTTGTGCCCTAAAGTCTACTGTTGTTAAAGTGAAGTGTTAGTGTTGTGTAGTCTACGTCCGATCATAACGACAAGCGCATTTAGGATTCGACGGTTAACCAGCGAAGTAGATGTTGGTTGGGTGGCGACGGGCCTCATGAACGCGACCCAGTTGGTTCGCAGCGACATCAGCAGATTTGAGACGCCAGTCGTGAAATATGATCGAGGAAAAGAGGAACCGTTCATGGTTGTCTATGGGACAAACAGTTACAAAGGCATCGTTCACAGCGCGGTTGTGCTTTATGATAGATAATTCTCGGTGAGGTCGCTATGTCAATAGATACAAGGCTTTGGTCTTCACAATGTTCCCAATGTCCAAAACCACGAATAACATATCCAAAAGTCTTGCCAATCCTCTTTATCGTATTGGAAGTCTTCAAAATAAGCTCTTTCCGTATATCCTGATTCCAAAACACGTTCTGGATCAGAACTGTCTTGCTAGAATGGTGCATTCTACAGACCATAACTCCGATGTCTGCACAACGCTGTCCAAGAGATATCAAGTACCACCCTGCTTCTCGCAAGTTGCAGCAGATGCTTCCTGTTCCTTGGAGACTTCATTGACAATTGCAGCCAAAGACTCAATACGTTCCGGATCCCAAGTTTTGCTTATACCCTCGATCCCCGCAGAAAGCAGAGTCTTGAACACTCGAGCGACATGGGCATGGGCGCTGGCAAAGGCAAGAATATCAGTATGGCGGTCGATGCCTTTCACAGCGGCCTCCTCTTCGGCTTTGAGTTGACGACAATCCTCAGAGACTGAAATGATCCTCTCCTCCATTTCGTTCCTCAATTTCACCAGAAGGTCCTTTTCGAGGACAATATTATGACAATCACACATCATCTTTTCCAGGTGTATCGCGCACCCTTGAAACCCTTGTATGATCGCCATTGTCTCCTGGAGATTGGTCAGATTGACGGTGTATGTGTTAATTTGGCTGTTGATTGTATTCAGCTCTTGTCGCATTTCGTTTAATTGCTTGCGTCTTTCGCTGAGTTTCTGCTTAGCCACATCCTTTCGCCTGTCGGCCTCGTCAAGAGCCATCTCTGCTGGGACACGATTGCTTGCGCAAATGGGTTTCAACAAGTCGGCGAGATATCGGCTGGCAATGTCGACATGGAGGGATAATGGCATGTTTGATAGGTCACGGGTTTCTGCGTCTGAAGCACGTTGCTTTGCCGCCCGCGTGTCACGGTATGGGTGATGTCTCCTCAGGGAAGGCTTCTGACGCTTCGGCCGTTCAGCAGGCATGATGGTTTTGATGATTCTCTTGTTGCAAGAAGAAGAATGTCTATCGATGGTTCTTTTCAAAAGGAAATGTCGTACTTGTGGTTTTTGCACGGGGTGAAAGTATGGTGGCATCTGCTTAAATGAATCGATAAAATTGTTTGTCCTTGTCTAACCAGGATATCTCAACACCACAAACCGCAGGTCACTTTCTTCTTTAACATTTTCTGCAAGTCAACAAAAGCATCGGCAAACTCCTGCCGTCACGTCTGCTCTTTAAGGCCACCAGGTTGCAAACTTCATAGCCAGTGAACAATACGTACAGCTCAAATCAATAGATAGTAACTGGGCGCAACCTGAATGGCATCAATGAGCCGGAGGCAGCAGAGAAAGGCAAGTACGATCTCGATAGAAACGTCGTTCTGCCTATGGTTATCGGTAACTCGATTGCGTGTCACATATCCCGCGTCATATATGCCTCGGTCATCGTAGTCACACAGGTCAACTTTCAACATGCATCCAAACTGGTTGGGTTCTTGTCCGATTGGACGGGCTGTGTACCAAAATGCTTCAATTAATTCATAGTATGTATCGTTGTGACCTCTACAGATCTGTCCCTTTACTCCACCAGCGTGGTCTTGAGGTACGTGTAGGGTAATTTTGTCGGACTTCGGTCCTGTTCTGATTCTTGCGTGATATTAAATATCGTTATATCCTGTCAGAGATGTCACTTTACTTGGTTGTGATTCCAGGTATTACCGTAGGTGTAGGGTAGTCTTTTCTTCAGCGCGGACCAAGCGCCAAGGCGGCTGAACATGGCCGAGCCGCGTCACCACTGAAGATCATGGTCGTGATAATCTGAGCTATCGGTCTTTCGGCAATTTCGTCCTGGCGGACCTGTGACGGTTTATCGGTCCTTCGGACTCGATGGCTGTCCGAATCTTGCGTATGAAACTTTGGCCAATCCTCGGAAGTCCCAGAGATTGTGTTATAAGTAGCGATACCGGAATATCGAATTGTTGTCGAGGTACTAGCGCATGTGGGGTATACAGAAGAAGGACATCAGGAACAACAAGCGTTGGTCATTCTCAGTGGCACTCACAAGCTATGAGAGAAACCCTTATCTTGTTACACATGCAGGTAGGTGACAGAAGAATTGTCCTCCAAGGCTTAGGTTGCCAAAATAAGATAGCATAAGAGTGGGTCTAAAATGCCATAAAGTAACTAAGTTATTTCGTCTATTATGATTCTGACGGTCATTTCTCCTGACACTCTGAGGTCATGGTAGGCAGCCGGCGTCGGTTCGTCAGTGCATCTTCGGTGGGGCTGACTCGCTTGGGCAAGAAAATACAATATGTCCAGAAAACATGATCGACTAGCCAAGAGAATTAGCGACAACAGATCCAGGATTATCGAAATTGGATCTCGGCCTTTATAAGAACCCGACAATTTGGGCGACAGGCATATTCGCTTCAGCAATGGGCGTCGCATTTTACTGGTCCACTACGCGATCAGGACTGCGATCTTATCAAATGGATCTGCAAAACTGTCAAAACAGCATATGCCTGGCGAGTGTTTTTGAAACGAAACTGCACCAAAAGAAAAATAACTGGATGGAACAAAAACATACAACAGCAGGGATTCG
>JAPHDB010000106.1:0-117209 GCA_030772735.1 Fusarium sp. MBC 181 | reverse complement strand
CCGGTTAGTGGCTTGACTATGGGAGAGCGGACGGGATCCCGTATTTTCCACTACCTGTGGTCGTATGTATAAGTTGCGATGTTTTTAGGACTTATGTACACTCACGGCGAGTTCATTTGCATTCATGCCAAACCCGTCATCAGCTATTGGGGGTCAGATTTCTGCCGCAACTATGAAAGAGATATGTTGATCACTTCATACCAGCTTAGACTACACCATCATGGTAGCCTGAATCTCGGAGGATATTTCTTCTCTTAACCGCCTGCAGGACTTTTACGTACAGGGCCTAGACCATGGAACGGCGTCTGTTTGGTCAGAGGGAACAAACCTTTATTCCCCGGGAATAGTGAAGCCTGAGCTGGGTGATCAATCGATATCGTTATCGCCCGTAGAGTCATGCGAGTTTCCAAAAGTCAGCTTTATCCTTCTGATGTTACATGTTGCCTTGCAAGAACAGGATATCGATGCCAAGAGAAACCCCACTCTCCATCTCCCATCTAGCACGGCCCTCACACTGCTCAACTTAGTCCATCATAACTGCAGAATGATACAACAAAGAAGGAAGGTGCCTGAGTTAATTGCAAGGGCTCCATTGAATTATTACGAACAGCTTTCCTTTTTGCATGGCAGCCTCCATGATGCAAGACGAAGTGACACTTATGCAGCTTTTCTCTACTGCCCCCGCAACGACCCAGACTCGATGGAGAAAATGTGACTCTGGGTCACAATGACGGCATATGAAACGACCCTAAGTCAAAAAGGTGGCCAGTGTCCGAATAATGGTCCCAAAAATGAGCCAAGAACATACCGACCACACTGGCCACGAACGAGTTACCGTGTTAGGAATGTGGTGTTTTACCTCGACCCTACGCTGTCTTGCATAAGGTGTATTGGTTTAGGTACGATTTGATGACTGACCCTCAAAAACGTTAAATAGTGTTGGTTTAGCCTTATGGTGATACCGTCCTTGGTTGTATTTGGGCTCCCCTCTACTCACCCACCTCATCCGGCGCGTCACTACACAAATACCTACATACTGTCAACTTTGTTGTCTTCTGTTCATTTGCTATGTATACTTCAGGGCCCACAGAAAAACTCAGAAAAAAAAAAAAAAAAAAGTCAAATTTGTTGTATTTTTTAGCACCCTTTTGCGACTATCTCTTGGGTATGTCATGGTCAAAGGCTATAGTGGCTATGTAACGGAGCAAAAGAGCGATCAAGATTATTACAACCACAGTAATATATGTGGTTCGTTGAAGTGCCCTTATGGCGAATCTAATTTGTATGAAGAATTAAATCTAGCTCATCTATCTATAAGAAGTATGAAATCTAGTTTATCTTGTGGGGAAAACCTCAACGCAGCGAAAAACCCCTCTATGCCTCGGGTACCATGCAAATAGCATCGCGCAGAATTAAACGTATTACACTGGCTCTTAAAGAGTGAAGTCAATGTCCAAACACCAGCACAACATTACCCTGGAACCTTCCAATACCCTATCTGCATTCTTAGTAGTCATAGTCGTAGCAGAGGAATCCGCCCTGGATATCCATGACATCCCTGACAGTAACGTTAGGGCGAATTCCGTAGGTGGTCATGACGTGGTCTAGAGTGGTCTCTTCACTTCCTCCCTGCTTGACAGGGCCGCCAAGTTGGTAGAGACGATTGGTGGGGTCTTCAGATTGCCACTTCCACCAGAGACGATCCACAAAGGCGTGGTGGATATAAAAGAGCGGGTCTTAAGTGGTCAGCTCCTGATCGACACAGCAGGGGGTCGGAATTTAAAACTTACCACCGGGGCTTGCATCGATATCCTCCATAACTCCACCGATCTAGATGACCAGTCAGTCAAATGTTTCACGTATCTCGTCTCGGTGTACTTACTCCACTGTGACCAGCGCCATGGGTTGTCATACCGCCAGTCTCCCAAAAGTCTTTGAAGTTGGTGGTTTGATGACATTCCTGAACATAGGTTTCGTTGCCGAGGGTGCTGTTGAACTCGTTGACGTTGCGGGACAAGCAATGCTCAGTCAAAGTTTGACCGGGACCGATGTGGAGAGTCGTGTTCGCGAAAGGACCATCAGTAACACAACCATCGGGACCGGTGCCGTTTCCACCAAATCCGGTTTCGGGATCAAGGAGTGGCGAGGCCATGAAGTTGCCTGCGTCACGGGTTTCATCCCACCAACTGTGTTGTCAGTAAGAGAAACAGGAAGTCATAGTTGCAGTGGTAGGACTCACGGTGTCGGTCCATGATAGCCACACTCGTCTCGCAAGAGCTCCTCGTAGACATGCATGTAGAGGCGGTGGAATGGCAGGAACTGGGCCTATATCGATGTAAAACCCGGTTAATGGAGAATCTAGCAATATCGCCAGAAACTACTTACCACAATATGGATATCCTTCGCCTGCACCTGATGCATCGCGTTCATATCATCGAATCGAGTGACTGTACCCTTGATACCTGTCTGAGCAGGCGAGTCCAAGAGACACTTAACAGCCTTGAGGTAGGCGTGCTTGTCCTCGGTCGCCATGTTTGTCCATTCGGGGCGAGTCCTGATCTTGTCGGGGGTGCATGTCCTGTTGGTGGTAGGAATGGCAGCTGCTGGTAGTACCAGAGCCAGTGATGCAAAGAATGTAAACAACATGATTGAAAGGTCAGTGAGTCCTGATTGGTTAACGAATGAATGATGGTGATATCGAGTCTTTTGCTTCAGTCGACTTGTCGATGTATATAAGTTGACGAAAAAGGAGTCACGTGAAAGTCTGATTCTGATATAGCATGCTTATCGGCATAAAAGCACCAGCCAGCCCCTATCTCCTAAACTGTCAAGAAAAGCTGAACGATTGAATCAGTTGCCGCGCGTCGTCTTGGCAGTATTTTACATGTCATTATGGGAAATATATCCACTCCTTAGTTTCAGGCGGGCCGTTTCTCGGGATGTGGGATACTTTGGAACCTAAAAGCCAGTGCATGTAGTTAAATTGTGGCATGACCTTGTAGCTGATTCGACAGGAGCTCCACCCCCACTTACAGGGCTAAGCTACCAAGAGCCGCTTCGGGATACCACCATAACGGCTATATCCGTTTACTGTACCATTCTCTCGTACGATGTATTTATTGTTTTCAGCAGAAGATAAATACCTCTGATCCATGCCTCGGTAACATAAATAGAAGAAATGTCAAGGGACAGTTCAGCAAGCATTATTACCATACAACTCCTTGACAGTATACAGTGACCGATTGCAGGTATAATCCCTGAGGCGCGTCGGCGAGCACATTGGCATAGTGCTACTCCGAGCGCTTTTTTTGATAGCTGCCAAGAACGACAGGTACGGATATGTCGGCGTGATAGAGTAATGTTGGGGTTACAATGTTCACAAGGGTATATCTTGGCGAAACTAGTAAGGCTATACGCTGGAAATAGAAAATCGCTTTCTTCTAGAATAACCTTTAAAGAGATTGTACCGTTAGCTGGAGTAGGGATACAGAACTTAAAACGGTGTATCTCAATTTTTCCTGTTTCTTTTCGTAACATCGTATTTTACTCAGTACATTATGAAGATAATCTGTTAGTTCCCTAATAGTAAACAAAGCAGGCGAGGTTTAAATAACCTGATGTATCAACGTGCTAGTCCAGAGTAGGTAAAACCTTAAACCAGTGAAGGACCCCGGTGTTTAGAAGGTGTCCCATTCATTTTACTAATATTCCGTAAGCATCTTAATGCTGAGCTAACCTACTTAAGCATATATATGCTCCACATCTATTGGGCTGTAGCTTAAGTTGATTGAAGTGGCGCTCTAGTGTGTTTCGTGGCTTATGCGCCCCAGGTCCTGGCAACTGTGATTCCAGGGCTATAGCCATTTGGCCAAGACGTCCGAGCTCGTTGATCCCCATGTCATTTGGGGGAAACCCATTGTTCAGTGCACAACGCGCGGTGTATATTACTCGGGTTTCCATTTGTTACTGGAATGCCAAGGTGAAGGCCTCGTCATCCGTCGTTTGGATAGTCCTACCTCTCACTCCATCTCTCGCCGCCGCCCGACCGAACTCCTTGCCGTCAAGAGGCCTCCCCACGTCCAAGGACAGGCCTAGCTAATCGCATCGATAAGAGTGAGAAGAAGAAGACGGACGATACTCATGAGGCAGCAGCCCCTTCCAATGTGTTTACCTCGCGCCCCGACAATAGCATGTAACATTCAAGCTCATCGCGCTACGATTCTAACTACCGTGTTTTGGATCGCCTCAAGAGCGTTTGTCGGTCGGTCAGAACCCGGCGTCAGGATGAAGAATGGAAGTTATAAGATAGTGGTCCTCGATTGAGGCGGAATTACAATGTCTTGAAAGGATCAAGTTTACGCGAGGGCGGGTTGACTTTCCTGCTCGTTCAAATTGCGCAGCTCAGTTTGGGCTTCATTAGGGCGTCGCGCGGTTGTCTATCGATGTACCCTCAACAGGGCATCGAGCATCGAGTCGGTCATGGAGAGGAGGAGCTAGATACAGCATCTGTTTCCACTGGGAAGATTAGTCTATGCCTGCACGAAGTTGTGAAGAGAAGGTGCTCGAACGTGAGAAGGATGACAAAGCAAGAATCAGTCTTCATTTAGGGGAAGAAAAAGAACGTTGGTGCCTACCCACCGCCATGACGAGATAATAACAGGATTGGTGTAATGGATGGTAGTTGCTCAGACACCTTAACCATACAACGAATTTGTAAAGTACATCCAGACATACAACCAAGGAAAACTCGCTTTCAAAATAGATATTACCCCAACCCGAGCAAATCGCTAAAAATCTTCCAAAATGACTTCAATTTACCTATAATCTATCTAACACTTCTTCTAATCTTGTTAAAGCCGCACGCCAGGGTATTGGATAAATTGACTCTCGGAATCCTAAAGGATAAAAGGAATAGATTATATTATGCTATCTTGGATGATTACTTAGGCTGCCTTGTTGTGGCATTCTAAGGACGCTGAGTTATCTATTGCCAATCTGATGCCTTGAAGAGACATCGCATTAACACCTTGGACCGGGGGGAAGGGACTGTTGAGAAATGTCAATTATTCTTCCTAGCTCTACCGCAAAACTCCATAGCGATTAACCAGGTCTTCCATATCTACCATCCGTGTTGTTGCTTCCGGTTGTCTCGGGTCGTCAAAAATTGGTATGCCGGTCCCAGACGTGGCCATGCGGAGAAAGAACGTAGGACGAAATGGGACAAGTCTGCTGAACCCCGGCCATTGGTTGCAGTCTCCCAAGTGTGGCACTTACCGAGAAGGTATGTGTCTAGGTGTATTTACTATCATCATGTCCCGTTTCTATAGCCGCAGTCTATGGAGCTGGAGTCTGACTGCGTAATTGTACTCTGCAATTACATGGATCCCACATCTTTGTCAACGATGGAGGTAGTAGAAGTGGATCTTGCTGCATTAGATGGATCCATGACAGCTACAGAGGCCTCAGGGTATCAGAAGAACTGGCCCAAACAGCACAAGAGACGAAAGAATTTGATCATTTTATGTCAGCTAAGACTAGCACTTAGGTTGCTTTATTATAGTAGCCTAAGCCCTTAGAAGACACTTCTTCTGTTACCCACCCGAGAGGCTGATGCACTGAAGTTCACTCAATTCCAGGGACCACAAAACCGACCCTTCGCGTTGCACCATCGCCATGGGATACCATCGAGCGGCACAATAAGCCCTGCATAAGTCGTGCATCAATGGCCGGTCGGATCTCATCGGGATTTCTTATCGCTTCCTCACATTTAATCCTCGTGCCTGTCACTTGATATTCGCCGCCTGACTCGACTCCCCAGCCTCATCATTCGCCGGTCGGGGTCAACCATGAGGTAGCGCCCAAGCAGCAAACACCGGCGTTAATATCCTTAGCCCCGACAATCGCGCCAAACTGATTTCTTTTATCAACGAACTATTGCAGCGACCTTACTAAAGATACTCACAGGTGGGCGGCATGCTTCCTAGATGGTGGTCATGGCATCGAAATTAACTCCTTTACTGATTCGTTATCTTAACAGTGCCACCACCAACATTTGAACTCCGACGATAACAGGACTCCATCCCTGATGTCATTGGAGCCGACCCCTCAAGGACGAGCACCATGCTCTCCCAGATTGCGACCGCCAGGCGTCACCACGTGAAAATACTCAACTGTGTATGGATAAGGTACTCGGCGGCGGCTACTGCTTGTACAATCAACAGCGGGAGGAGTCTCAAGCCAGGACATCGGTCGCTTGGACCATCAAAAATCGGGAACATCCTAAGGGTCCAACTGTCGCGATGAGCAACTTGTCGCTTTAGCCTCGACATCAATACCGTCACTGTCGTTATCCAGCTCCTTGTCCTCTCGTTCCCGATCCGGCATCCGAGTCGACCTTTCCCGCCTCCATCACTCGGCGGGCAGCGCTCATCATCGTTGGACTAACGTTTCCGCCTCAGTCTTGGTGATGGCTGAGCTCACAGAGGATGAAGCTACGACTGGCTGATACGTAACCTTTGAGTGGTGCGGGTCATTTTTGACTCGTATTCTTCGCAGTGCCACGTCGCCGTCCCTGTGCTCAGAGGTTCCCTCTCGTGATCATACCCATACGCTCGAAACGACATCGAAGCCTAGTCCCCCCAAGAATGCAAGGAATTCCCTCGATATCGTCCATCATCGCAGTTTCGGGTGCATCGCATAGTTGCTCGGCGACATCGTGATCGATAAACATCGCCGGTGACGATTGGGTGGCTATTATATTCTATGGAGAGTGAGGACGATCTCTAGGCTCGATCGTCAGCACCCCAGAAAGAAGACATACCGTTTGAGTGTTGGTATTCAACGTCGAGAAAGTGACCCCGTCGACTTCAATCTTCAGCAAATCCGGATATGTGCAGCCTCTCGGTCCTCCCTTGACATCAACGTTGGTCTCTGCCTCGCCGTCACCTGAGGAATACGCTGACACCCGTAACTTGCAGTTTTATTATCGTCTACATCCCAAGTTCAAGTTGACGCAAAGATGAGGGCATCGGAGATAACCGAAGAGTCTGCCCACCCGAGATAAATGAATCACCGATGAGCACCGCGATCCATGCGTCTAGCCCGATCCCCACGCCGTTCTCTCGAGGCCCAGCTCCATCCGCATGGTTTCGACGGCTGTCTGACAATATAGGCCAATCTCTACATCTTCTCAGCGATTTTGAGGGAGGGATCCTTTCCACCGCAGATGTAAAAAGATAAGTTGTACGTCAGTATGAACAGTTTCCTATAGTTACATGGGTACTCCCCTACAAGTCCATAACGTCCAGCGGGTGTTTTAGCGAAAGCTGAGGCTACTGAAGAGACGCTGTAAGTTACTGCTAGCCCACTGTAAGCTTCCATAAATTGATGGTCTGTCTCCAACGGTGCGAAATTGCTTGTCTCGACGCGGCGTCAAACATGACAGGAAGGTTCTCACGGCAATCTCGACACAGTGAAAGCCAGGAACCCGCTATTGTAGTGTGTTCGATACGCCCAAACATGACATAGGTCTCATTAAGTCCGCATTGCCGGGCATCACATCACCAGATGTGTCACTAGCAGACTCCAGATAGAAACATGATATAGACAATATAGGCAGAGGAAAACAATAGCGATTAATGCTCCTGGGAGCAGACGGCTTCTATGTACAGGAGGATAGCTCTTTGAACTTCTCATTAGAGGGCTTAAAGAGGTTCGTGGTATTATTGTACACTACTCTAGTTCTTGGAGGGATTATTGTTTCTTTTCCTGTACCTTCGGAGAATGTTAGTATACTGCAAGAGCATAAGCAGAGGAGGAGTGAACTTACACATCTGAAAGACCCTATCTGATTGGCGTCCCAACCGTCACCCTTGTTCGTTGACATGCAGGAGTGGTCTGACGATAGACCAAAATGACGTGAGCATGAATCGTCGAAGAAAAAGACACAGTTGTACCCTTCGTCCGGAACACGGACACTCTGTGGCGGTAAGCGTCCATTACATGCTCCCTGCTCTTTCGAACCAAGGTATTCCCGACAATCCGTGTCAGGCATTTGCGAGAAGTTGTAGCATCTGTCCAGCTCGAAACCCCCAGACCTTTCTATGCTTCTTATCATCCTTGACAGAGCAGTCCGCCTTGGCTAGATCTGTTGACTGGGGTCCATAAATTTCCACTATTGTATGTTAGCTCGTGTGGACGTACGCAGAATAGCTGTATCACTTACTAGACCACTTCTTGTTTTTGACAGGATTGTCTTTTGGTGGTTCCTCTGGCTGTCTGAATCATGTGGTTAGTGAAGAAGACGAGAGTGGATTGATGGTACTTACATGGGACAATAAGAGTTCTCGTTATCTGAAGTCCAGACAGCATAATCCCTCCGAGCCTCATGCTCAACCATGATTTGGTGAACAACGACGTTTGCCATCAGCTGATGCAGAGGGATTTGGGGATGGAACACTCGTGCATAGCCAGCTGGGACCAAGTAGTCCGGAATTTCGGCACGTGGGACAAGATCTCTCTTGGACTTGCCATTATCGTGGTGGAGCTCAGCATTGGGGTCCATGAGACGCGTGATCTTAGCAAGAGTGAGCATATCACCGTAAAAGGTACCGCTGAGCTCGCCGCTATGACTGTCGCGTTTCCAAGGGGTTGTGCCAGACAGATCCCAGGTGTTGAGCTCGTAGAACATGAGGCCCGTTCTGGTGTTCGATTCGCTGGTCGATTCATCGACGCCTGACTCGCAGTATCTGCCTCGGTACTTGCCAACATGAAGATCGTAGTCGATGAAACGTACAGAATCCCCCGCCCGTTCCACTGCAGCTCGCTGGATCAACTTGTCAGTATAGTTCATGATGAAAAGAAAGGTTAACATACAAGCTGATCATTGACAGTGTCGACGAGGACGTTAAACGAGGTACGTCGAGCTCTAGTCAAGTACTCGGCCGGTTGACCCAAGTTTGCCAACTTGTAGACCCACGTCGTCCAAGTAACCTTGTCACAATCCGTGGTCATGTCTTCAGAGAAGAATTTGGCATACCCAGTAACATATACCTTGGCTCTTCAACATTGTTAGCTAGTTCTCACTCACTGACGGTAAGCGACACATACCCATTGTTCAGCTTCTTCTTGGCGGCTGATAGTACGCCATCCAGACTCTTGCCAAAGGCATCCCCGCTAGCCAGCTTCTTGCTGTACTCAATCTGGCCCTCACAGCCTCGAGAGAGACTGTCCCGGTCGAAGTCCTTGGCCCACGCATAGTCCTTGTCCACTTCAGCGATGACCTTGGCGGCTAAAGCTTGCTCCTTGTTGAAGACGCCCATTTGGAAAATGCATGAGTTCAGGAGACTCACAAGGCCCACATCGTTACCACCTGAAAAGAGCCATTAGTAATACTTCCATTGCTGCAACTTGAAAGTACGAACCGATAGACAGGGTAATTGCGTCCTGATTGCTGTCGATGTTGGGAATTTGCTTGTCGACTACATCCTTGATGACAGCGCCAGAACATGAGAGGAACTGGAATTTGCGCTTCGACGGATCTCCTATTCGATCATCCTGATTGACGAGATAAGGGTAAGCATGATCGTATCGAGCACAGGCAAAGTCTGTTCATGGTTAGCAGAGTCGCCAACAATGGTAACAGGTTTGAAGCTTACCACTTCCTGTCTTGAAAGCGTCGTAAATACTTCCAAGTCTGTCTCCAGCACCAATTCCAGCCGAGTAGGAATCTCCAATGGCAGCAAGCTTGTGGATGTTGAGAAGGTCATGAGCGACACCAGCGCCTCGAGGTTCCATATCCCATTCTGTTCCGTCATTCTTACACTTCACCTCCTTGTCCGTAGCCACGTTCCAGCAGACGTCCTTGCAGGTAGCAGGAAGAGCTGGAACACCGCCTCCACTGCCTGGCTTCTCATCGTTACCAGGGGATGGAAGGGGTCCGAATCCTGGATCCTGACCGGGTGCCCAACCAGCGTCATCACCGGTGTTGTCCGTCAGACCACATCGGTTGAAGAAGGTTTCTCCACGGTTATCAAAGGAGTTCATGATAGAGTGCAAGTCTGCTCTACCATCCCCATCCAGGTCGGGAAAGTATTGGCATGTTCCTGCCCAAGAGCCTGCATATTGCTTTCCACTCTTCAGGAACCACCAGTTACTACCGCCAGTGTCCATCTTGCCCCGGTTGATGTACACGGTAGCATCTCCAGTGTACTTGTCGACCCAGATCATGTCTTCACCACCACGACCGTTGACGTTGCCAAATCGGATGTTAGCTCGGTCGATGCCTTCAGCCTTCTTGAACTGGGCGATCCTCGTCCAGGAGCCATCAGTGTTGTGAGTCCATCCGTGGAAGCGACCGTCACGCTGAATGCAGATATAATCGGATAGTTTGTTGTCGGAAACATCGGCAAATCGGACAGCGAGGTCATGAATACCAACACCCCTCTGTTCAGGACAGTTGAGTTGAGGTGCAGGGTCGGCGAGATACGTCCAGGTGAAAGCTCCCGTCTTCTTGTAATTGTTCAACCACACAGAGACCTTGTTGTTGTTGTTTGGATCAACCCATGCGATATCACAAGCGCTATCGTTGTTCCAGTCAAGCAGATGAAGATCCCGTCGATCATGTTGTATACTAAATACGAAGATTTGTATTTCACGAAAAGAAAATTAAGCGTGTAGAAACTTAAGGATATCTATATAAAGAAACAGGTAAGGTAGTAAAAGCTATTTTATTAATACAGAATGTTTCAGATCTTGATTACTTGAATAATAGGGATCTTGAAGCCTGTGTAAACGTTGCAATCCATGGCACAGCGCGATAGATCATACTCCAGATAGACAAACACCAAACGCTGTTTACAAGTCCAAAGATCGGCAATTTGATTGGTACCAAACTTACACTGCAAATACTGGTATCCCGTCCCATCTACCACATTGCAGTCTAGAGGAGGGGCACCCGAGCTCGGTGTCATCACGGAACCGTATGGTTTTCCGCTTCCGGGCAAAGAGTTGTAAGAAGCTGACTTCCCTACTGCATCATTTGGCCCATTGCTACTTCACTTCTTATACCATTGTGTGTTTTCTTGACGAGCAGGCCCTTCAAAGCATACAGATAAAATATCGCTTTGTATACATCTCAATCGAGCTGTCTCAAGTTGAACAAAATATTCCAATTCCATTGAACCAACGCCAGATGATGCTATGTACCTTTATCCTACTGCTTTCCCTTAGAGATTTTAGAATCATGACTCAAAATACCAACCAATCTATCCCTCTTAATACACTTGTCAAACGAAAAACTGCTCGCCAGCTCCTCGAGCTCATCCTTACTCTTATCCCTGAACAGCTCCGCCAGCTCCCAACCCACATATTCGCTCATAAGACATTCCCGAATAACACGCTCAAACTGACGCTCGAACGTCCAGATCTTGGGATACTTGGTATCTCTGTACTTCTCTAGCACCTCGTCCTTCAGACCCTGAATAAAGGGCTCGTAAAGATGCTTGACGCCGTCCTTGTTGACGACGCCCCAGAAATCAAGACCCAGACGCTGCTTCTTCGCCACGAAGGGAGCAATAAGACGCATGTAAGGTGATTCAGGATCAAGGTACACCATTCCTTGGTAGCCGATATCCTTGTACAACCAGATGGACCAGCTAACATCCGTCTCCCTGTAGATAGCAAGTTGCTCCTGCAAGAGATTGAAGCGCTTCTCGTTGGTCTTGACACCTTCGGCTCCCTCCTTATGCTCATTCTGGTATACAGGGCCGAACTCTCCGTTCCAGATAGGCACGTTCTTCTCTCTCATAAACTGCACCTTACGCTCAAAGCTGCTGCGCAACTTCTCGTTTTGGTCGTCTGTTCCTTCGTATTGCTCTCCGATGGGAAAGCCGAGGAAGCTGTAGTCGTGACAGGCATATACAGCGTTGGGGAGAGGCTTGTCGGGGAAAGCGCGGAAGTCCATGGCGTAGGTGTTGCCGTCGATGAAGATCATGTGGTCAGGGTCAACAGCTCTGACCTCCTTCTCAACTCGTTCGTACCACTTGATCAGTCTGTCGCCGTAGTGGCCTGAAGCAGTCTTGGACTCGTCGGCGGGTTCATTGAGGAGGTTATAGCCAGCGATGAAAGGGTTGTCCTTGTAGTGCTTGGCCAGAGCTACCCAAAGTTGAATAGCCCGGTCTTGATGGTCCTTGAAATCCCAGAACGCGGCACGGGAGAGACCAGAGTCACTGTGCCAATCCTGGTTCTGGCCACCAGGAACAGCATGCAGATCAAGGACAGCATAAAGATTGTGCCTAGCACAGATATCAACACATCGATCCAGCCAGTCAAAACCCGATTGCTTAAGGTTATCAGGCTCCATATCATCAATAAAATGACGATAGTTGAATGGGATGCGAATGCAGTTGAGACCCAATGAAGCAAAGTACGCAGCATCAGAGTCTGTGAAGAAATGGTGCAGAAGTCTATCGAAGAAGTAATTGGCCTTCTCTTCACCGAGAACTTCCGCCATTTGCTGGCGATGTTGAAATTCGTGGCCTGCATAGCCTGTGATAAAGTTCTCCATGTTGAGCATACCGCCGATGGCTGTGCCCTTCAGGATAACTTGGTTACCTGAGGGGTCAACGATCTTATTTCCTTCCGTGTGGAGCATCTTGCAGGTTGTGGACTGAGGTCGGGCCTCGTAAGAGCCGGAGGGGTCTGCTGTTGCGACCATGATGAGGACTGAAAGAATGTACGAAGGATGGAAATGAAACGGATTTCGTGAAATGTTTGATGGTTCAAAGCCAGTACTGACCTTCAGCTAAATACTTTGAACATTCTCATGTGGGGTCACCAGAGGATTCGTTACGGGCGACACTCCCCGATGGTCTGGCCTCAACACCAACTTGAATCATGACCCCGCACGTAGTGGACCAACTGCATGACATGCCAAGAGTCGGGGAAGTGAAACAAGAATCTTACCACTAGCACGAGACAAAATCATTCCAACAAGCTACAGCGCTATTTATTATTACATGTTTTCTTACATCAACCAAGGTTTCCCCAGTCTCAAGCACTACCCTGCAAGCCATGCAACACCTCCTCCAAGAAATTCCGATGATTAGCCAACCCTGGCACGTCCTCCTCCCAAGCTCTCAAAACCTGCATTATCCTCTCACAAGCATCATGCCACCCACCCGGCATTCCCGAGCCCAACAGCCGAGCAGCAAGCAAAACTGTCGCGGAGCGCACAAGGGCCCGTATCATGAGCCAAGTCCCGTGATGACGATGCAAGAAACCAGCTTCGTTAATCTCCACGTTCAACACGTGATACTCTAGACCCTTCTCTACGAATTGTCGGCCTGGGATGGGTGTTGTGATACCTTGCTCTAGTGCTGCAAGATGAGCCATTACGAATGGCCAGTAGAGACGTTCGAAGAAATTTACTAGATGGCCGCGAAGGACGAAGCAGCAGACGTTGTCTTCAATTGGTGCTGCTGAGATGGATAATTCTGGGGGAAGGCTCTCGGACCATTCGTTCGCTTGTGTTTCGTATGCTGGGATGAGAAGAGCGAGTTTCTTGAGAAAGTCCATATTGCAGCTCGAAGCACGATGTAATTCCATTATGTCATTACACGTCCGACTAGAAAGTCTCCGCAGTGAAATCTCAGACAGATAAAACAACCATGCTATATGTTGTCTGCTGGATGCCGTAGTCTTGGTCGACTCAAGAGGGTGAGGCGGCGTAGGAAAAAATGGGGGATATAGTACACTCGAAGCATAAGGCATACTGAAATCTGGAAGAGATAATTCTCCTCTGAGTTCCCGTTCAGACTTCCAAGCCGACCAGTATACAGCCTCTTGCTGTGTTTCACCCAGTTGTGTGTCTGGTTCTGAGACACTTGCTCTTTGGAGAAAAGGCAGTGTTTGACATGTCGCTAATGCTTGAGAAAAGTACCGCCAAGCTTCGAATGGTCGAAAGGTACTCATGAGAAACACTCCAGAAAGGAAGAAACATTGCGCGGATATAATATCCGATCTGGCCATAAGTGTTCCGATCCTTTTCTGGGCAGCTTGAAATAAAGCTTGCGCTTCTAAATATGGAGTCGAGTCGGGTCGAAGATGGTAAGTCGCATCAAGAGGCGTAGCGATTTTCCCCAATGCACAGATGAGTAGCGTCAAGCACGAACCAGGTGACCAGTCGATTCCTTCAATAACAACATTGAGAACCACCCTTCTTGCGGCTGCTTCTTCGAGAATGGGATTCTTGCAGTGGATATGATCGAAGAAGTTATCCAAAAGCACTTTAACGCCCTGGGTATCGATATCTGATAGAGACGTGCAGCCCGGGGAATAAGACGGGGATGGTTGTGGAGGGTCGTTTTGCAGGGTCGTATGGGCTGACATGTCGCGTGAGAGAACAGACCAGAGAAGGAGAGACTCCATTTTTTCTGGCAAGATACTCCTCAAGGGAATTCCAGACAGTTCCTCATCCTCGGGACCATCGTCAGGTGTCAATTCCCGAACTGTCGGGACTTCATTCCTGGTTTCCCTCAAGACCTTCTCCAAATCGTCCAAGCGCTCCAGAATCTTGAGACTTGCGGGGTCAAACGAGGAAAGGTCGACCGGGGACTGGATACAGTTCGCCCCGACGCGGAGACAATAGGAGCATGACGGCTTAAGGTTGTCGCACTTTGTCTTTCGGCTTCGGCAGACTTGACAGGCTGTGTTGGCGCGTTTGCGGGGGTAAAAGGCTGTTCCGCGTGGAGCTGGTCTCTTACGACGTTCCGGTTCTTGGGGATCGGCTGATGCTTGCGGAGTCATTTCGTTACCAAAGAGTACAATAGTAGGAAGTGGATGAAGTGTGGAAAGTGAGGGATTTCATCGCGGAGTATCGCTCCTTTTTACTTTCGGAACGTGCCACCGCTATTCATCGGGGAATGTCGCTCATATCGTACTAAGCGGGACTAGTCTTCCCCACGATCCCCAGGTTGGACCAACAGACGATCTCTCCACTACCCCAGACTGGTCTAGACCAAGCTAATCACCTTGTTTTTTTCTTCCCCCTTCAGCTGGGACTTGAATGGTCTTGTTATGCCATGTCAACCGATACAACATCAAGATGGAACGCTATATATAAGAAGGCGATGACCCTCTTATTTGATCTCCATCCAGCACTCAATCCACTACCCATCAAGTCAACATGGAGTCTTCCGGCAAATCAGATCTCGAGCTTCAGGCCAAGGTTTCTGGAACCGAATTCGTCGACGACAAGTCCAATGCTCTTCAGGCAGATCGTCAAGCTGAACATGAGCTCACTCTCAAGCAATGCTTCCGCCAACATCCCAAGATTATTCTCTGGTGTTTCTACTGGTCCATCGCCGCTATCGGATGGTAAGAAGACGCGACTCCCTTTACACGCCAGGACTAACAGTTTCAGGGGCTTCGATGCTCAGATTAACGGTGCCATGATCTCCGTTGCCTCCTTCCGCCGTGACTTCGGCTACGTCCAAGACGGCCAAGCGATCCTCCCCGCCGACTGGCAAACAGCCTTCAACACTATCACCTCCGTCGGCGGTTTCTTCGCCGGCTTCATCTGTTCCTACATCTGCGACAAGGTCGGCCGAAAGAAGGCGCTCGCAATGGCTCTCCTCTTGGCCACAGGCGGTACAATCGGAGAATGCATGTCCCACACCAACGTTGCTTTCCTCATGTCCAAGCTCGTTCTCGGTCTTGCGCTGGGTTTCTTCCTTACTCTTGCTCCACTGGCTACCTCTGAGATTTCACCCGTTGTGCTTCGTGGTATTGCTACTGCGGGTGTTAACCTCGGCATCGCGATCGGTCAGCTCGTTTCGAACAGTGTTATTAAGGCTTTTGGAGAACGAACGGATCAGTGGGCTTGGAGAGGTGCTCTCGCTACTCAGGGTATCTTCATCGTCCTTCTCGCTGCTGGATTACCTTTTGTGCCCGAGACACCGTGGTATCTCGTTCGCAAGGGCAAGATCGAAGAGGCCAAGAAGTCTCTCATCACGCTGTACGGTCCATCTGTCGACGTGAATGCCAAGTTGGCTACTATCCAGGAGACTATCGCCGAGGAACAAGCTGCTTCTGTTGAACAACCATCGTGGGCGCAATGTTTCAAAGGAACAGACCTCATCCGAACCATGATCAGCATGGGAGTGTTCGTCTGCCAGCACTTTGTCGGTATCATCTTTGTTCTCGGTTACTCAACCTACTTCTTCCAACTTGCCGGCCTTGAGGAGTCTCGCAGTTTCGACCTTGGTGTTGGCGTCACAGCATGTGGTGTCCTTGGTAACATCTGCAGTTGGTTCGTCGTCAACTCTTTCGGTCGACGTAAGATCTTCCTCTCTGGTATGGGCGGTCTGACTATTCTCCTGTTCCTCATTGGTATCATGGACGTGGTTCCTACCGCGGCTGCCAAGTGGGTTCAGGCAGCTTGCACTGTCATTTACGCCTACCTTTACTTTGCTACCGTTGGTGCCATGGCCTTTGCCGTCCTGGGTGAGACGGCTTCTTTGGCTCTCAAGGCTAAGACCATGGCATTGGCGACTGCTACTCAGTCTGTCATGGGTGTCGCTATGAACTTTGCTATCCCATACATGGTCAACCCTGACCAGGGCAACCTCAAGGGCAAGGTTGGCTTTATCTTTGGTGGACTTGGCCTTCTTGGTTTCGCTTGGGGCTGGATGTTTGTCCCCGAGCTCAAGGGTCGACGATACGATGAGATCGATCACATGTTCCATAACAAGGTCAGCCCTCGCAAGATGGGAGATCACAAGCTGTAAGCTTCCACTCCTGCTGGGATGAAAGTACAATAATGTGTAAGGTGGTATGTAATTTTAGGTGTGGAGATAATGTTCCCTTTGATAGCCATTTAGTTTAATTCGATTCACTGCTTGTTCTTTTCTCTAATCTTATCCATCAAGGATATATCAATCTGGGGTCATAAATGTGCTTCTTTTATTAATCGAAGTAGAGTGGTTTCCCTATCACTGGCTGACTACCTTTAGCACTTATTACGATTCTGAGCGCCGCCAGCATTTCCAAAGTTGCCACCTTGTTGGAAGTTGCCTCCGAAGTTGCTTCCAGCATTCCCCTGGTTTCCAGTATTTCCGTTGTTGCCGTTGTTGGCTCCGGGAAAGCCGTTGTTACCACCGCCGTTTCCACCGTTTCCTCCGGGGAAGCCAGTGTTCCCGCCAGCAGCGCCACCGGCATTTCCTCCCGCGTTACCACCAGTGTTTCCACCAGCGTTACCGCCTGCATTCCCTCCAGTATTTCCTCCAGTGTTTCCTCCAGTGTTTCCTCCAGTGTTTCCTCCGTTGCCACCATTGTTACTGGCATCTCCGCCGTTCCCAGCACCAGTGTCAGTGCCATTACCAGCATTTCCACCAGCTCCAGTGCCCGTGAGCTTAGAGTTGACAAACTCCAAAGCTTCTTTACCATAGAGCTCGACGTATTGCTGGTGGTGAGCTGAATCGTTACCGTTGCAGCAGAAAGGATCTTGGGCGTCACAGTAGATCTTGACTTTGTCGGCGTTGGGACAAGTGAAGCCTTCAGGTCGAGCATCGAACTAGGATCTGTTAGCTTATGCTGTATGTGGCAATGCCTGGATAACTTACGCCGCCTGCATCGCAAGTACCCACTCCATAAGCAAGACCGTGGATGTAACGGGGGTTACCCAACATGACGACAGCCTTGACTTGGTTGACGGCGCTGGCCGAGAGCGGAACAGTGGAGTCGGAGATGGAAGCTCCATTATCTGGTCCTCCACAGATATTGTTATCCATGATCTGACCACCCTATTGCAGAACCGTCAGTCTCAACTAGATTAGAGAGGATGAGTAACATACCTGAGAGTAACCAATCATGACAATTTTTGTATCAGGGCACCTCTCACTAAGAGCATTGACAGCCTTGGTGACAGCCTCGGTACCCTGCTTCGCAGAAGCACCATACTCCACATTCCCACAAGACGCCTGACCACCACAAGCAGGATAGTCGATGGCTTCTGAAGTGGTACCAGCATGATCAGCAATGATCATGTCAATCAACTTACCAGCCGAACCAAGACCCGGCGCCACGGATGTCTCACGGGCACCAAAAATGTGAATCTCGGGACATGACTGGCCCTGCGCCTTGGCTGCCAGAGCGTTGGCGAGGATGAGAAGGCTGGAGTTGAGAGAGGCGCGCATCTTGTCTATACAGATCAACTGTTTGAGATTGAGAGGAAACCTGCCAAGAGGATTCCACTGGGCTTTTATCCAAATAGTAAAGGGCAGTTGTTGCAACGTGCGCATGAATTATCCATCCTCAATCGACCCACGATAACCCGTTTCCAAGTCCCACAGATTCGGCTGTTTCAGCCGTAACGGAGAAATGTTCTACAAGAGGCTAAGTGGATTGGTGGATTTATCGAGATTAGCCATGTTTGAAACGACTTGTGTTTTGTGATCAGCAATGTTTATGCGTTTTGGATCCACCTGACGCGATTGGACCATGGAATTAGCTGCCGACGGGCCGAACATGTCAATTTCAGGTGTTGCAGATAAATATAATTAAATGACCTGGGATGATGTGACGTTTGAACTTTTGGAGTTTATGGTTTGGTAATTCTCAGCTGAAGTTCGTCTCTTGCTTGATGTGATAGAGCCCCACTGCAAGACGCGCTTGAACGATTAAAGCAATTATCGCGAACTCCATTTAATACAGATTCCTCTGATACGTTCACTAAGTTTCTTTAACCCACTCTATTATCAGTCATAGTTGATCAGATCAAATGCCGTCATAAGTTTAGTCTTTGGACGGGAAACAACCCGGCTGAGTTCTGGTTGGAGAGAATGCTTGACGTATTCAGTCACTAAAGTCCATAGTTAGTGGGAGTCACACACAGCCCTGATCCGCAATGTTGGTGCCGCGATCACCATTGCGCTTCTTGGCATCTTACCCTACACTAAAGGTCGTGAATTGTTCGCACAGTGATCTACCGCACTTGGGCGCTTCTTGGCATCTTACCCTACACTAAAGGTCGTGAATTGTTCGCACAGTGATCTACCGCACTTGGGCGCTTCCACAGGAGAACCACAATTTGATGAGTATTTATGTTTCTCACGGTCTGTCATTCGAAACCGAAAAATTGAGTCGTAGGATCCAGAGTCGCCAATCAGCCATAGATTCATCAATGCCGCCAGTACACGTTCAAAAATATGAACGGCGCGTCAAGACAAAAACAAGAAGCCAGTGCCGCGACACGACATAACATCTAGTGATATAAGTTTGATCCAAGTCAATGTTGCTTCCAGTAGAAAGAATGAACTGCACTTTCAATCATCCCTAATTTGCAATTGAGTTGAATGATTCTCCTTTTTGATGACCAGGGCAAGTTAAAACCCCACTTTCCCACTTGTTCGCCAGGCTACCACCCATTACTCTACCGACCGGCCAGCATCTGAATCTTCGTTGTTTAAGAAGATCGTTCCATATGTTTTCCTGCTATGAGGTTTTCTTCAAGGTGCAGAATGACCTGCGCCCTTCCGCCCTGTCCATTTTTCTCAAACAGTCATCAGCAACAGCCACTTTACCTCTTCGAACATTACGTCGTACTTCGAAAAGACCAAAAGAAGATGGTGGGTTCATGTGGAATATGTACAATGATTTTCACCTCTCGATTCGTACGATATTTCTTCGCAGTACACTCTACGACACGTCTATACCGGACAAGACAGAGGAAGTCAAGGTTTTCTCAAACCTAGCTACACTTTCGTGGCATCATACCGCCGATGCTTGCACAAAACTCTGTTTTTTTCCCTTGTGTAAAGATGAGGTCAATGTCCACACATGGCAGAAGGAATTACATGTCAAGGTATAGGAGGTTACAGGCCCAAAGGCTGTGACTGTGGAAAGACTGCCAACTGTGCAGATTGGTGTAGCAAAAGACTGCAAGTGTAAGGGATGTGCCCCACCACGGATCAAAGGACCTGCAAAAGCAAGACGGAGAATGTCATACCAAATACGTAGGACCGCCTTCTATTCAACTTACTAGAAGCGATGTCCGTTCCCAGAGTTCCAACAAAAGCGCACTTTGTCTCATTCAGACATCAAGATGTCCAGGCACAACACTCTTTATAGTGTAATCAATGAGAGTTTCAGTAGACAGTTCTCAATAAGTCACGCATGCCTCGATTTAATACGTGATTGGTTTACTCCTTGTACAGTCAGCTAAGCTATTTTCCAAACCTCTTGTACCGTCTACAGGCATTCCAATAGATTTTGCAGGCTCTATCTAAGCACCAACCAGTTGGTGCAAGTCTTGCCCCACCAAAAGGCGCGAACCGAGCGTACCAGACAACCTCACCTGTAAATATCTCTGTCTTTTCCAATTCCACACCTCTCTTCACATCCCGAATATTCTCTACCAAAATATCATCTGCAAAATATCCAGTGACGGGGATTTATCGTCTCCTCCCCCCTCAGACGATGGATCTTATGACTTAGATGATTTTGAAGGTTCCAATGAGCTAAGAATATTACCTTAAGAGATTGGGTCTCTGTTTCTGGATTTCTATTCGTTTATTACTACCCTCAATTACTACAAGTCCGACCTTAAGATCCCTCTACCTGCTGGATGGCCTGACATTGCATCTGAATCCTGTGGATATCTAAAGTCTGACTGGCAGTTGAAGTTATGCGCTATCTGCCATACTTCAAACCTACGACATCTCAAATTCATTACAGATCTAAAGTCTTAGACCTTACTCTTTGGACCGCAGACGAATTTAAGAAGCACAGTGAAATCTATGATTTTATGGAGTTCTGGTCATTAGAGGATGAGCAGGATCCAAGCGATGTTATCTGTATTGCTGAAGGCTATGGGACCAGCGGCTGTAATCTATGGCTTCTTGTAAAAGATTGCGAGATAATTGAGGAGCAGTCAAAAGCTGGTGAAGCATATGCGATTCCAGTTAAAGACTTCTTTTCCAATCTTGAGGAACAGTACGAAACCTTGACGCTTATTCCTGCGGGGTCCAGGGTCACAATTGAGGCGGAAAATGTGCCCGAGCACGAAGGAAAAGGACGAATTACTTTGGACGAGGTGAACAGTCAAACTCAAGAATGGAGAACAGACCTAGATATACAATATGTGAGGCAGATCTATCGTGACCATGGCTGGCCAAGTTCATTCAGTCGTAAGGCTGCTTCTAGAGCTATTGACAATTGGTTGGAGCCTTCAGGCAAGGATTGGACGAGAGGGTCGAGGGGCTACGGTTGGGAGCAAAGCCCAGATGATTGGGTTTAATGTCAATGAATAAATGTATATATGTGTTTGTTCTATCATCCAACCATTAACCCGAGAATGAAAGCCACGCCAGTCCAACATACTGTCTTCAGCAGTACATCAACTAGATACACTGCGTGCGTCCCTGAGCAGTAATGAAGCTAATTCCGAAACCTTTGCCACCAGCATTGCACCTTTCACTTCGTTGAGTCAAGGCTCCGCCATCCCAGGGCAGGGGCTTGGCGGCATCAGCGCACTTCTCTTCGCAGCTTCCGGCTCCCTGTCATGGCAAAGTCGCTCAGGTTAACGACTGCTCTCTTCTTCTTCTCATATGGATCCCGGATGGAGAGGGGCAAGGTAAAGACTTACGACTTGAACACAGCAGTGAGATGCATCAGGGAAGAGACACTGGCAGTATAGAGCGGCCTGGGAAGAGGTGGCGGCGAGAATAGTCGCGAGGATTGCGAAACGGACCATTTTGGCGATGATGGAGATGCTGAAGGTACACTAAAGAATGGATGATGGAGTGTAAATTGAGTGGAACTGAGATTTGTGTTGGTCGCAATGCAGATGCGATACTCAGACTTATATAGAACTCTCCCAAGTCGTTGAGGGTAGCAGTCCTCTCAATCGGTTAAAATCAGGTCTCGTACTTTAACAACACCAAGGATAGTGTGCCGAAACCCGGTAAGCTCGTGTTAGTCTCAACGGTCTCCGGGTTTACCCCAGCAAACGGAACCTGTAGGGCCGAAAGTCTCAATTCCACGAATCGGCAGATACATAGATACACTATCAGTTGTTCCGGCTTTCTTGGCAATTGTAGATCTTTGCAGCTTTGCAAATGGATATTTCCGTCATCCATGCTAATCCCATCGTAAGGTCCCACGTGGGTATTTAAAAAAAGCACGTACTTCGTAAACCATGTTTAGATGATCCTTGAGCCAGACATCTCACGGATGAACAAATTGATCAATAACATATATAAGTTGGTAACTAACACTTGTTTCACAAGCATTCAAACTTTCATGAATGTGCTCCTTCTTAACTATATCACTGGGAGACAGCCGATACGAAAATCACCTTTACAAACGAACACTCGAGTGTAGCACCCTATCAGCAGTTGTGACAGTTAAATTGAGGTGGAACATGATTAAAGGCTATTCTGTGGAGTGATGTCGGTGAGATAGTGGCTTGTTCGGCTAAGATGCCGGGCTGACACTGACATATGCGGAGAATGGCATCTACAGGGTGCAGGGTTGACAATTAAGTTGCGCGACATATCGTCTTGGACATCTTAGTAACTACCATTGTTTCTTGGTGATAGGTACAAGATTAACCAAGATCTAGTGCACGTCTAGGCACTGATGAGAATGTAAATCTGATTAATTGCAACATCCTATTGAACAAAAATCTACTGAATTGACCAATTATTTCTTCTGCAACTACTTCTTGGAAACGTCTACGGCCTGCACGTGGAGAAACAACTGGGCTCAAGCATCAGTTCATTTGGTATGAATAAAACGGCTTGGCACTCCGCTGACGTGCTCCACTGCGGAACTCGGCCTGAACTTTAATGGTGTATTGAGTCAATACCCTTGTCCCTTCTCTTTCAACTTCTAGATACCTGGTTGAGAACCCGGTTGATACCACTGGAACATGTTGTTAACAGGTCCATCACAAGAGCTCTGTCTCCATAATATGGTAACACAATCAATGGCTATTTAAGCGTCCATCAACCCAGGAGTAATTTACCTCTGTATCCTTCTTTCTCTATACTGAAGACAAGATCAACATCCAAACCAGCATAAAACTACCAAGATGGTCCGCCTCTCTATCCTCGCTGTTATCGCTACTGCTATCAGCAGCGCTGCCGCTATCAACCTTACAAAGGTTTGCCAGTGCCTCTATGCAGACGGCTCGCACTGTTGTGTTCTGGTAAGTAATATGACCGAAATTCTTCATGTCATGGTAAACTGACTCGTTCAATGTGTCTAGCTCCCTCAGGGCTCCTGCCAGGATGAATGCCGTTATGCTGGCAAGGGCGACAACAAGTGTAACGCTGATGGAAAGTACTCTAACTTGAGCTGGTTCACCGGTGTTGGTCGCCGAAAGTGCGGTCCTGAATAATGTACGAGAAGAATGACTGATGGAAATGGGGGACCTGCAAGTTGCATCGAAGGACCAAGACTACCAAGGACCTGTACCAGCTATAAACTCTGTAATAGGATACAAACCTTGCCAATGTAAACTTGTAACAGAGATTCCATACTCAGGCCCCGCGCTGCCACAAATATTGAACTACACGACCGAAACTGACTATACTCGGACACCAGCGACGTTGAAAACCCCTTGAACCAATAGCAAATCCAAGGGTGCCTGTTATCCTGGTTGGCCCTGGTTGATGGAGGGAAGATTTGAAGACAAAATATTTCCATGAGCCGCCACTGCGACTGAACACAGTTGACTTGGATTAGAGCCATTTCAGTCGATTGATTGGCAGACTCGACCCCTGACATCCCTGTGTGAGCTTGTGATACCTACATGTACCAGTGAACCGCGGCTAGACTGGCTGATAATATCTGTCCATGCGCCTACAACACTGGTTTGGTCAACAGGCTTCTATCAATCTATACAGCTAGTCTTTCATAGACCAAGGTCATTGAGCAGATACTCATCTGACAGATACATCTCTACTCATGACGCGCTCCAACCGCCGTGGAAGAGGCGGGAACTAGTATCGGTGACCATGAGGAAGGGGATGGGGAGCACTGGAAGTTTGGCACCGGTGCTCACCCGTAGTCGTCCCCGCCTCCTTCTATAATTGCTTCCTTCCGTTTTCTCTCATCCTCCTACCACCAATATCAACCAATGAGCCAGTTGAACGCAAAATGAGAATACATTCCATTGGCACCGTGTTTGTATCATCGTTGTGCAAACCAATACCGTTTCAGTTGGCGCTTGTCCGGCGCAAACACTTGTAGGACTTGTAGGGAAAGTCTGGACCCCATCAAGCTTCAGAGAGGTGCGACCGTATGGAAGCGGGCATGTGGGCACTCAGTCTTGAGGTGGGCTGGTTGGCCGAATTCCTTCGATTGTGCATGTTATGGCTGATAAATGACAGAACAGGCTCACGGCCGGCTAGAAGCAATACGGTGAGCACGTTTTGAATGTATAGATGAACCATCAGTGAACGATAAACGGGTTCGCCGTTTGACGAGCCAGTAAGGACAATGGGATATTGAGAAAGTCTTCTGGGGTGATCGATCACCAGTATTTTGAAGAGGATTAGTTGGAAATCTGCCTTCCGATGAAGCAGAACATCTCTTTCAGTCATTTAATACTCCTTTCATCTTCATGTCGCACAAGAGCTACTTCACCAAAGGGGGAGTACCGACCCGTGTCACTAAAGAATAATACCATTACTACTTCTTCGTACGAGAATAGTAGGTTACACAGCAGCATCTGTGGGAATCTTCACACACCTCAAAGTTGCAAAGTTGTACTTCACGTGTCTACTCTTGTTCATACATACTTTCACCTTTCGCCTTCTGTATTCTTTCAATCCCACGTTCACCGTCTGATGTCATGGAAAGTCTTCATAGGCGCACCTCGCCATTTCTTGTTGGTAATTCTTCCCTTCACAACACCAGCATCACAACTTGCTAGCCTCACCTTTTTGTCAATCATGTCTTCTCAGCAAGATATCCAGCAGCCCAAGGCTGGAGATCCCTCTTCACGTCGTTTCTCAGAACCGGACAAATTGGTTCTCCCCATGCAAGGAGCAGCGTCGCGGAGTCCTACGAGTAAGGACATAAGAACCAGATTAGATGAGTTATCGGGCAAAGAAGGTTGGATTTCGCCTTTCCAACATAGATTGACTGGTACCAATCTGCTACAGTTAGGATACTAACATCAAGCTCCATCAATCATACTATTCTGTTGATTCACAAGGGAAGAGGGCAGGGGAACAGCCAGAGCGTCGGATACAATGCATATACATACAAGTGCCTAGACAGCCTGCTCCAGCCGCTTCGTGATCCAGCGGTTTGGGGATTGACTGATGTCCACAGCTCGCTTTGGTCCGTATTAAAGTTCGGGAAAAGGAATTCGATTCCTTCCTCTTCAGGGATGCCGGTATCGATTGAGGATTAAGGTTGGGTGGAAGATGGCCCTGCTAGTCGACAGGTGAGCTCGGGACGGTGTACAGGAACTACTTGTACCCTCCCAGTACGTCATCCGCTCGCCCTCGACACGACCGCGTTAACGGACGAAATGAGCGCAAGGGCACTATAGCGACCGTTGATGTGCGGCATCTGTGACGTACAGCAGAATATGTGGCCAAGTCTCTCATGTTATGGGGGCTCCAACTCTACCCGTGCGCTGGAAATCTATGACCTGTATTGCCGGTGTAAAACGCGCAACGCGTTCCGGCGATCGACTGCAATTGTCATACTAAGCCCAGGCACACCGTCCCTCCGCATATCTATGGTTCGCGTCTTGTTACGAGAGTGACTTATGCGAAGCTTCGAAGAACTGAAGGAAGAAGCGAGCATTCTACTATTCTCGGCGTGGCCTAATGTTTGTGTTTTGCTCCGTCCAGTGACCCCTTCCCGAAAGTCAATACACGTCTGCCACGGTTTGGGCGATGCTTGCTTGCATCCGCGCTCTTCGTCAGGGGTGGCAGTCGAGGAAGGGTGTTCTTGTACGCGGGGTTTGGTGGGTTAATGGTGGTTTTTATCGGCGTCTCGATTCGTACTATGCATCCAACCTAAAATTGGGCACTGCTTTTTCGATCTGGCGATCGGTGATATGAGGTTGGCAGGACAATGCAAGTTCACCTCACTCACGCTTGGTGTCCTGCCTTGTTTTGTTTGCGCCTCGGCCGTCATCTACTCACTCTATACGACAAGGTTCGTAAGCCCTCGGTCGTTGGGCAGATGCTGGGTGATGCGGCGCACTTGCTGTCTTCTTATAAGACGCGGACCCAGAAGATAGCGAGGGACAATGGATGATGGTTAATGCTGCTAGCAGACATATTCGATATCAGTCATTAACCCGATCATATGATACTGTGAGAAGCCATCTGAGAGTGATCGACATGGGAATTGAATTGTGTATTTATCTAACATAGTGCCTGATGTATCTAGGACATACTTCTTCTCCGGTTTTTGTGGAGAGGTAAAAGACTTTCTAATACATCAATTCAGAGGAGACGTCTCACTCAAACACGCAACAATACCCGCGATAGCAGCTAACGTTCCATCTGGATTCTTAACACGCACTGTATGCAGCCCTAGCTCCTTAGCAGGATAATCGTTTCCACCAGGAAAGATAGCATCTCCAATAAACATCATCTGCTCCAGCGGAATACCGCTTGCAGCTGAAAGTTTCTTCAGTCCATAGCCCTTATCAACACCTTTTTGCGTAATATCAATCGAAGTTGCTCCGCCCATATTGATGGACAGATCTGGAAGACGTTTATATAGATCAGCTTGGATGATCTTTCGCTTCGCAAAGTCAGGATCCCAGATTTCCTTAGCGGATACAGGAGCTTGTTGACCAAGGGCGGAAAAGGTAATTTGACTTCCTCGGTCTTCGATACGTTCACCCCATGTCTGCTCTGGCTGAAAACCTGTTGCATTGAGTGATGCATTAAATGCTTCAATAATATTCTTCCTCTGCTCCTCACTGAACAACTCAGCGTATTCGACTTTCCATTCATCGCCTTTGTGAGTGTAGAGTTTTGTACCGGTAGTTGGCATGAGCCAAAGCTTAGAGAGATCGGCGCGAGGAGGAAGACGGCTGGCGACTTGTTTCTGAAACTGCGGCCAGTCACCGCCTGAAATGACTGCGACGTTTGCAACGCTCAGAAGATCTGCGAGAGCTTCACCCATTGAATCGAGAAGAGGCTGCTTGCTCTCTGCGAGCGTGCCATCGAGATCGAATGCAACGAGTTTAATCATGATTGTTAATACCGACGGTGAACATGTGCAGAGCGAGGTGTTAATAGCTTGGTAAGTGAGGGGTTTCATGTTACGTTCCCCGCGGTTGCGTCACGTGTACCATACAATTTCCACCAATTAAACCTTACTAACACTTGTAACCCTGTAACTAACTGTAAGCTACTTGGTGGTTTGGATATGAACGTGTGGATTGTAGGCCGAAAGTCCCCGCCACTTCATATCTGGGCGAATTATTGCCGCAATGGCCAGGGTATTGAAGAAGTGACTGGCCTGCCTCGATCTCTGCTGGACCTCATCTCTTTGGTTTCACGGGGTGAGGATGTATCGGGTAACCTGCAACAGTACGCTGCCATGCTACCCCAGATGCGAGACACATTGACGGAGACATGCCGGGCCCTTGTTCTATCTGCACGGATCTACCTCCAGGAAGAACCCTTGTTCTCGACTTCGAATGAACTGTTTACTCTTGTTACGTGCCTAAAACAGCAGATGCTCAATTCAGATTTGGGTACATTAGCTTGGCCCGCCTATACGCTAGGCTCAACAGGGACATCGCAGGAATGTCGCTTTCTAGCAGAGGAGATTCTTTCCGTGGTTTCTGCGTCCTGCCTTCCTAATGGTGTAACCGCACTGCGAGGGTCGCCATTGGGCGCCATGCGTAGATACTGGGCCTCGGTAGGCATATTAGATGCTTCGCTTACCCGAGATTGCGATGGCGCCGAGATCGGGTTATGGTAACTTCGGCGAACTGGACAACGGTGGAGGAGTGGCGGGGTGCTAGCCCATAAATCACATCCTTATCGAATTTCCTAATCTAGACAAGCGCCGCTTCTCTCTCTGAACAGCCCTGGACTTATCAAGACTTAAGAACACTTCGCCATCAATCTTGCACAACCCTAGACCAGATTAAAACAAACAACTCTACCCTCTTCTCAACCCGTCAAATCATGTTATCAGGTCCAGGACAAGAAGAAATCCGGACTGTTCGTCCCCCTACCGAGGCTGACTACGCCTGGTCTCGCCCTCATGGTCTTATCGAGAAGCCAGGCATGTACCCAGGCGAATCTGAAGCTTGGCTGTACTGTGACAAGTTCTCTTATCTAGAGGGAGAGACCGTCTCTATCAAGACATACACGACAGCTCAAGAGTATGATATCGAGGTGATCCGTGATGGTCACAAGCCCAAGACTGTGTTTCACAAGACTGGACTCAAGGGCCAGACTTTTGACACCCCAGCTGATGCTTACGCTGTTGGCTGCAACTGGCCAGAGGCTCTGAGTATACACCTTGAAGAAGGAAAGTGGCAGTCAGCCTTCTACCTCATCATCATTCGCATCAAAGACTTGCACGGACGGGTGTTTGAACGCGAGGGATTCTTCATCGTCAAAGAGAAGAAGGAGAACAAAGCCCAGGCTGACTTCGTTCTCATCCACGCTACTTCTACAATGCTCGCTTACAACGACTGGGGTGGTGCAAATCACTACCGGGGCATTGCCGACGGGTATCAAAATGATGAGCCGACGCCCCTGTCAAGCACCCAGCGTCCCATCGCCCGAGGCATGCTGCGTATCCCCAAGAACGCGCCTCGGGAGGCCAATGGCTCCATGCAGGTTGGCCACGGCGCTACCCCGCGGTATCCTTCCCTTGAGTACTCTTGGTACTTCCGCTATTCACGTCACTACGCTGATGCAGGTTGGGCAACCTATGAGCGACCGTTTACGATCTGGGCTGAGTCTGAGGGTTATGTGATCCATCATCTTACCCAGTCCGATCTGCATAAAGACCCAGATTGCTTGACAGGATATACCTGTGCTGTCTCTATGGGCCATGATGAATATTGGTCCTGGGAGCAGCGAGACACCCTTGATAATTTTGTTGACAATGGCGGCCGCTTTGCCCGTTTTGGAGGCAACTTTATCTGGCAAGTTCGGTTCGACGAAGATATGCAGACTCAGTACTGTTATCGAGTCCCACAAGCCGACCCAATGACCGCAATCGATCCAACAAGGGTCACAACAATGTGGGATTGGCCACCTATCGGCCGTCCAGGCGCCAGGTCCGTGGGTCTGACAGGCGTCATGGGTTGCTACACCAGATACGGAATGGCCACACCCCGTTCCTCGGGAGGATTTCAGGTCTATCGCCCCCACCATTGGGCGTTGGAGGGTTCAGAACTGCGCTACGGCGACTCATTCGGCAAGGACCCTATCAACATTGCCGCGTTTGAAGTCGACGGGTGTGATTATTCGTTTAGCAAGGGCCTCCCTTATCCTACGTGCGAAGATGGTGCGCCAGAGAATCTGGAGATTATCGCCATGTGCCCTGCTGTATTTGGCGAAGTTGACGTCTCTGGTGGACGGGAGCCTGTTGGAGGCCCTGTAACTGATGTGTACGTGCCCTGATCATCCATATAGTGACCGTACTGACAAAGCACAGGTTCGGAGTCCTCCAGCTCTGCTATGAAGGCAAGGAGCTACCAGAGTACCTTAAAGATCGCGAATACGGATCCGGCATGGTGGCAAGCTTCACGAGAAAGAAGGGGGAGGTCTTTTGTGCTGGGTCATGTGAATGGGTGTCGGGTTTGATCCACAAAGACATCTTCACTATGATCATTACGCGGAATGTCCTGGACAAGTTTACGGGGCGCAAGCGCGAGTAGATAGAAAAGTAGATAGAGAAGAGACCTTCCAAGCTCGTGACACAAGCCTCGACCGCTCTGATTGCCGTTGTTGTACTCCGTAATCCGTATGAATTAAACAAAATACCAACAATCTGGAGTTCCTGACAGCTCGTTTGAATGCGGAGATGATAGGCAGCTTAACCTAAAACATGCATGATATGCGACACCCTTCTTATCTGGATCTAAGCTCGAATAGGCCATCCTATAAGGACAGGAGGTTTATCACGGTCTCGACTCCACACTTTATCTCGATAATGGCTGACTAGACCTAAAAGATGCATCTTAAGCGACATGCCCTTATCTCGAGTCTAAACTGGATCAGGAGTTCCTATAAGGACAGCAGCGTCAGCAGTGTCTGGGGTAATTGCGGGGGGATCGGCATTCGAGATACCGAGTCAGAACAAGGGGATAACAAACCGAGTTACTGGTAGGAGCTGATACCAGGAGGCGTTGATCACATATAATACATCGACTGTCGTCTTCTTCTATCCAAATATGACCAATTGACTACAACTCGTTACTTGTAGACAAGATGGCAACACCCAGTTCCCCAATCGACGGGAAACCTTCCGCCATCGACGGTCAGCACTTCGGCGTCCCTGGCACTGTCCGCCTTTTCGACAGTATGTCGTTCCCTCGATTCCAGCATTGCAGCAGGCTAATACCACTGACCCAGACAATCTCCATCCTGAGGGATTGCAGGACCAACAAGGCGCCATTGTCCTAATTCCCGCTCCAACCTCCAGCGTCAATGATCCACTGGTACGCGCCTACCACTGATTCAATTCGATGGCTATTAACTGTCTTTAGAACTGGTCGAAGCCATTGAAGGCTTGGGTGGCAGGTACTCTCTTGCTCTGGACCTTTCTTGCAAATGCCTGGTATGTCTTGTACCAATCTCTAGCACTACCTGCTAACCCTTCCAGTATCGCATGGTGCTCCGTTGCCTGGGCGATCTGGGTCGCCGACCTCAAGACCGACTTCGTTCAACTCAACTACGGACAAGCCCTCCTCGTTATAATGTGTGGTGTAGGCGTCATGTTCCTGCAGCCCGTCGCGATCAAATACGGACGAAGACTATCATACCTGATCGGATCCCTTTTCATCATCGCTGGTCTCGCCTGCGGATTATCGATGACGAGCATTGGACTTTACTTTCTGTACATGGCACTCGCCGGCTTTGGATCAGCACCCTCTTACTCGACCATCGTCACTTCGCTGCTGGACATCTCGTTCCTCCACCAGAAAGGAAAGGCGCTCAGTACCTATGGGTTCGTTCTACTTTTGGGCAACTTCTTACCGCCTCTTGCGGCGGGTTACATTGTTGATAGCCAGGGTTGGGCTTGGGTCTTTCGATATCTTCTCATCTTCTTCGGCGCCTCGACACTTCTCGTCTTACTTACGGTCGAGGAAACCTCCTTTGCTCGATCGTCGCATTTGGTCCACGAGGCAGTTCATGTCCCGAGCGAGAACACTGATCAGGCTGTGCCATCCAAGTTAAAGGATGCGACCCATCAGACTTCAGTCCCGACGACCTCCGTACCAAGCCAGTCTGCAAAGGTGGATCAGCGCCTTCCCTACCTCCAGAGGATGGCGGTATACCGTAACAACCCCGAAGTCAAGGCCGGCTATTGGAAGCTTGTTGTGTCCATAGTCAAGGTCACTGTCCTTCCAGCTCCCCTCTGGGCAAGCTTCCAACTAGCCTTCACAACGCTTGTTGTCAGTGTCGTTATGACAACTCAGGCGAGCTTCTTTGCGATTCCACCATACAACTTCACGGCTGCCCAGATGGGCCTCATGTATATCCCCATTATGATTGGAAGCCTCATTGGCGTTTTCCTCGGTGGTATACTAACCGATTGGCTTCTTGTTCGTCTGGCCCGCCGAAACGACGGTATCCACGAGCCTGAGAACAGACTGTGGATGTTCCTTCTGGTTCCATTCCTCGAAGCTGCAGGTTGCCTTCTCTATGGTGTCGGTGGCAGTACTGGTGCCCACTGGATTGTTCCATGCATTGGACTTTTCCTCATAGGGATCTATATGAACCTCGGGCTGCCCATCGCTCTAGGATATGCTCTTGATTCTTATCCTGAACTTGAAGACGAGATTGTACAGTTGTCTAACTTTATACGCAACGTTGTTGGTGGCGCCCTCAGCTTCTGTGTCCAACCATGGATCAACGTCAGCGGACCACGAAACGCTATCATTTATATTGTGGTGATTATATTTGTGGTCCATTTGACTTCAATTGTCTTCCAGATTTGGGGCAAGACTATGCGCAGGAAGAGCTCCCCAGCATACTACAAAATCTGTGAGCAGTGTCTTGTACTATAAGAGCGAATATCGCTAGTCAGTGTTAATAATATATTTTTTCCCTTCTCAAACTTTAAATTGAGCAACCACAAACACGAGATTGGATGTCGTGGGAGCGACTAGAGCTTTTGCAATACAGCATCGTTCAGATGAAGACATCATGCTTAGAGTCGCCAAAGTACTGCCGTCGTATCTTTTCCATCTCCAATTCATGCACGAGAGGTGACAGAAGACGATCGACTGCATCCCGCCAGAAGACATTGTGCGGATTGACATGCCAGGCTATGTGTACTCCCAATAGGGAGGCATCCAACCAGCTGTTTCCCAATCCACAATGCCAGTCACATTATTGTCCACTGCCATGATATTGAAGCTACTTCTGTAACAGGTCTTGGCCTAAAATTCTCTCCATGAGTATATATACGCGTCCTTTATGTTTGAATCTGCAGTAGACTCGGGACTGGTATAGATGTGTTTCTTGCTACAAAAAGCATGTGGTTTGCTTCTGTCAGTGTTGTGAATGCTGTTGCCTTGATGCAGAGCTTAGAAGACACTATGATAATGCGCCCGAGATTGATTTTACGCGTTCTGAAGAATAATGCCGACGGACTAGGGTTTACCCGGTGCTCAATCATTCCGCTCATCTAAATGGTAGAGCGGATCCTGGACCAATGAAACCTACTGAATGGTGCTCCAGGTTAGCTAGACATTAAGCTGTATTGAATTTATTGAAGAGACAACTGCAATCGCAAAAGGTAGATACAGCCATTGAAAATTTGACTAGAGTGTAAGAATTGCAAAATTAAGATGATGGAAGAAAGAAAGTAATAAAGACTCTGGAACTCTGTGTATGGAGTGTCGGAAGATTTGTATTTACCCAGAATGGTTCCATTCCGCGGCAACGAGACGCAGTCGATCGCCGACGTGCGACAGCAAAAATGAAGTCTGCCGCTTTTAACTATGAGCAAGTAAATGGACAATAGTCCAGAATTTTGTCAAGATGTTTATCTATTGATTCCAAGCCTAAATTTCCCTTCAGTGACTGGTAATGAAAGACTCGCCAAAATCGGTCAACAGCAGTCATCCTTGGGACCCATTAGCCAGCCAGCTACGTTTACAAGCACAGCACGTGGCATCTCAATATGAGACTCGGGACTTCGAAACATGCTCCGTTCGATTCTATAGGTGTTTGACTTATTGAACTGCTCTTGGACCTTAATTGCCGATGGTATGGATCCTAGGGAGGAAGTACACTAGCCACAGTGACAAAACGTTCAGACGAGAAAAAAAAAGTCACTAGCCACATCAAAAACTACAGACGAAGAAAAAAACGGTCACCAGCCACACGACTCACCATGCTGGAAATGGCAGACCCGCGCTAGACTAGTCTAGCGATTCGCTCTGCACCTCCAACCTTTTACGGCGCGCATTGCTGATTTGAATCCATCGCCTACCAACCCTCCACCTGAGGAGTTCCATCCTTCCCTTTGGCCAAGCGCTTTCCTTTTCACGGTTGCCGCTTCACTCTCGAGATAGGTCCCAGCCTGGCCCCTTATTTCAGCATCTTGTCCCGTCCGGTGCGCTCCTTCGTGAGCTCTCCAACAGCCCGCTCGGGCTCACCCCAGAACTGGAAGTGGGTGCCTCAGCACACCCATACACTCACTTCCCACATGTGCCCAGAATCATGAAGCAACTTGCCCGGATTCTTGTCGACAGCCAAGCAGGCACATGACTCTTCGCCATTTCACAACTGCTTGCTCCTCAATATCATCACCACAACAGAATCACCGATGGCCGACGATGACTTTCATCGGATATGACTACTGCTTGTATCGAGAGTGGTCGCCAGGTAAGCACCATATCGTGATCGGGTCTAGCAGTGAGTCGACTCTTCTAACCGCCTTCAAGTGCAGATGAACACCGAACACCTTCGGCGAGTCCCACTGCAGTTTACCGCGTTCTGCATAGCCTATTGTCGCCTTGGCCAGAGTAAAAAGTTCAAGATCCTCTCCTCAGCGCCACCAAGCCTCGCTGCCAATCGCTCTCGACGAACCGGTATGCGTACTGTCAACTACGCACCAGTAGCTGAGTCCTCTGACGAAAAGGCTATCTCTGCTACCCTACCATCTCTTCCAACATATGAAGAATCCTTCAAGCAACCCGTGGATGAGAAAGAACTCCAAAGCGAGAACCATGTGGTTACTCTGGCGAGAGAAGTGATCGATCACATTTTGGCATACTTGCAGCCGCTCGTTGCCAACAAGGGTCTCGAGTTCCGGGAAGAAGAGACTATGGAAAGACTTAACAGGTAGGTAACAGAAGACTTGTCTTCTAAGACTTAGGGGGCCCGAATAAAGTAGCCTAAATACTGGTCTAAGTTAACATAAAGTGGATAGATTATTTCGTCTCTTATGGTCAGACTCCCAAAAACGCCATCGCCCCATGGGTCTCGAGGTACGGGACGAAGAGACCGGAAAGGTGGACTTGGGAGATGTGAAGGTTACCGCCATTGATGACGTCTTACTCGGACACGCGCCGGTGAGATTGATGACTTAGTCGCACTTTTTGAAGCCAAGAAGCGTAATTACCGCAGCAGACGCTAATCTTGATAGCATTGTCATCATCCATGCCGCTCGATTGCATTTCTGTTTCTTGCAGTTCGACTTCCCCTTGGATTACCTTTCGCAGTTTGAGGCAGGAGATACTCCCCAGGGCCCTCTGGAGGCGTCCATAACCCGATGGTTCAACATTGAAAAGGAGGATGGACGAAGGATTGCAGACAACCTGAAGCATCTCATTGCATTGAAGCAGGACTAAATATAGGATGTTACGGAACGGGAGGCATCGGTGGTGGAACTATTCCTGATATTCGGGTATTGCTATAATGGCTATAGTTACAATCCTTCGGCTGGGACTTTTACTCTTTTCTCAGGCTGTCAGCAGCTCGGAATACAAGATGGTAGATGCCCCGAGTGATATTTCAACACTCAGATGCACTTGCGTATGATAGGAGAAACACCATTAGGGCTCACGGTGGTACACCAGCAGGGTAATCCATACAAACAAAAAAACTAACATGTTGCTATCAAGAATACAAGCCGAAGGATAATAATACTCAACGAAATACCAAGCGATATTTCAGAGAGTAGGAATGAATCTCAGTAACATTACATTTTACTAGGGCCTGTACATATCTCATAAACCGGTTCCTGTTCACGAGCCTCAGGGCCAGGCAACTCATGAGTTGGGGTAGAAGCGTGAAATGGGGGAGGAGGGGATGGGTGTTGATTCCATGCCGTTGGTGAACTTGCTCCAGACATAGATACTGGTCCACTTATCATTGATAGATGAGGATTCGGTGGTGCAGGAGACGACACCATGGTAGTGTCGGGGAAGGATGATATAACTGGCGGATAAGGCTGTTGTTGTGGGTGATGAATTTGGTTCATTGGAGGGGCAGGAGGCGGCTGTTGAACCATGACTGGTTGAGCGGGTGTTGGATCAGAAGCAGGTGTGCGTTTACGGCGCCACAGTAGGAAGAAAATACCAAGGCCGCCAAAGATAATAATAGCAACACCACCGACTACACCTCCCACGATGGCACCCACAGGCGTTGACTTAGCCTTATTAGTAGCAGCAGGAGTATCCGATGTCGTTGTCTGTGTATCCGTCTCAACGGGCCATCGGGTTGTCGTGGTATCAAAATCGGTGACTGTCGGTATAGGCTGTGATGATTTACCTCCTATAGTTGAAGTATCGAAACTAGGATTCTCTTCTCCCTCGTAGGTAAATTTGACTGATTGGACTGATTGGACCTCGGTGGATGCGCATCGATAGTCGCGGATACCCTTTGGATAGCCATATGTGCGACAAAATGGCTCATCGGAGTCGGTGCTAGAAGTTCATATTGGCATTAGATAGTAGGTGAGCGGCCGTGAGACTTACCAACGAAGATAGAAGGTATTACTCTGACAGAGATCATCACATACCATTGGATCGACTGCCTTTGAAGACTCGACACAGGTGACGTATATCTCTTCACCACAACCAACAAGACCTGTACTGGTACCTAACGTACTGATAGTTGCCCATGAACAACGACTACGATTCTCACAGGTAATGGCCACACCTGGCATACCAGATATGTATCCGCATGTGTTACTGGGAGCTATCGTGGCTACAAGGCTCGAACTAGTGATAGATTCCTGTCGGATTTGTAATCCATTATGGCCCGCAAAGAGGTTGATTTCATCGATGAAGGCCAGGGGCGCTGGTGTCGCTGTTGGTCTCGATACGTCGCGTGCGTGATTTTGTCGACCTGGATGGGCAAGATCCATTGCTGTGACGCTTTGGATACAAAGCCCAAGAAGGAGAGTATGTAAAGACGAAGGCATGGCGAGATTCGCCAGCGGAAATAGAAAGTGTAGCGAAAGAGACGAAGAAGCAGTGGAGAAAGATGAAGAAACGCAAGTGCGGAGACCAACAATCATAAAAAAAGCCTGGAATACGAACTTCAGAGCAGATAAGCAGCGCAGCTGATTTCTATTTGAGGAGATAACGACGCCATAGAAGGGCGAGAACCAATATTATGTGATGTGGCTTGCAGAAGCTGAAGCCTCTATACCAGGGTTCACTCAGCCGTAGACTGAGTACAGTAGTTGGAGAACAATTCTTGCAAGTCCCACTGAGTGGGAAGTAACTACACTAAGGAGAGCAAAGACATTAGACTATGAAAATAAATGAAGGAACTGCATTAGAACAAGATGCTGCTGGCAGATTATCTTCCAATAAGAGCAACGGTACCTGTCTTTATAATACTGGTACTAGTGCTTTCAGGCTAGTGGCTCTAGGTACTGGCGAAAGTTAATCGTCAGTATAGCAAACAGCGGATCAGTACTTACTAAAGTGCTAGACACTAAGACACGCTGTGTGTGTGTATCTGCTTTTACGTAATAGGTACAGAATGTCCCTTGGTAGCTAGTGTGTAACGGAGGATTTGCTCCGTACACTTCACACCGTTGAGAAGAGACAGCGTGATTCAGCATGGCCTGTGGCTTACTATGATCTAACTCAGCTAAATATAAATACCTGACAAATCATATAATCTCTCGCACTGGCGGGGGTAGGTAAAAAACTTGGGGAATACTTTCCACCAGTAATAGCGAGCAAATAAGCGGTGCGGCTGAAATGCAAACAGGGGGCTTTTCCCCCCTTGCCTCTTAGATGCCGGCTGTTTCATTCTGCCCTACAAACCGGGCGAATAGCATATGCAGGTACTAATATTGTGGCGTAGTGGATTTTATGTTGCCATCACGACTACAGAATGCCTTGATCTAGGCTGAATTGCACCCTGGATCAGCAACTTTATCTTAGCTAAAACAGTGCTTCCGAGGCTTTCTCAATCTCTTCACACTCTATGCATTAGTGATTCTCAGTTTCCATTTCTCAAATCGAGCTATGTTTACTGAATCGAGCATACAGAGGAGGCTTTCAAAGAGCCTTATTTTTCTGCGTAAATGAGGGGACATGGCGCGCTGTTTGATCAAAAGAGCGGTTTTCACACGTGACTGGAGCTCAACTAATCAGACCGCCGCATTTGCTGACATCATTTTACACATCTCTATACATTTTCGCCAGTCAGCTTATTCCTAGAACTACACTCTTAAGCGTTACTTATCTTCAGTGCTTGAAACTTGCAAGGGACCTCAATACCATTACCGAAGATTGGATCAACCAAATCAACATGGGAAACACGATTAAATTCATGCTTCAAACAGGGTTCATCAGTGGGGCTTTGTTATCTATCGTGCTGCGCTTGCGAATGACAACCTCTGGGGCCGTTATCTCGTTGCCCTTAAAGACAATGTTCGCCAGAATCTGCAGCGCAATAATTGCGACGAGCTACTGCAACAATACATACAATGGACCGTCTTCAACACAGAAGTCGATAAATCCACTAAGAACGACGCACGGCGTCACTTCGCTTCCTGGTGTAACGAGAACAGCGTCGAGCACGACGTACGCTCTCCTCTCCCTCGTTTCAACTATTGTCTCTATGTAGACCAAAAGTGCCTGGAGACCCTGGAAGCGCACGCTCAAGGGAAGTTAAACCGAAATGGGGCAGGACTTGGGTCGCCACTTCCACCTTTGGTAGCCGCCATTATCGACGTTAAATACTTGCCAACCCGTATGATATTGACTTTCGGCTGCCATCTATCTTTTGCACCTATCGAAGGACAACCAGGTAGATACGTTGGTTGGGAGTACTACGACACCGCATATCTACCTCTGCTGTACGACAAGCTGCACGTGGAGCCACTTGATGAGGAGGAAACGTATTTCAGACCACCTGGTATCGCTCCTGGCGGGAACCTGGCATTGGAGTTCTTGGAATAGTATTGCATCTACGAATCTCGACTAGCAATAATTATCGATTTTACCAAGAGACCTTGTCCCTGTTATTAGAAGGATACATCTTAATATCTAGGCTCCCTCTAGCGCCTGGACTACCATGTCATCGAACCGACTAAGAAGATACTTGATCTCGGCAATAAACTTTCGAGCACCAGGGACTCTATTACCTATACGGATTTCGTTGTTGATCCTGTCTTGAGTCCGGTTCAGTCCCCCCCTCAACCAATTGCGCCTCAAGGGAGCAGCATGTTGATACCATGCTTGTACAAACTCATCGAACAAGCTGACTGCTGAACACAGTTGGGGAGCGGCTCCTCTGATATTTACCAGGGCATATCGCATGTCCCGGATATTCCGGTTGATGACGGTCAAGGCAGCAGGGTGTTTAATGTATTTGAAGACACCATTAACCATTCGCATTCAGACTGGGATGTTAGTTTATCCAATACTGCTTACCATCTCGTGGTCTAGATCTGGTTGAAATCTGTCCTCGGCGATGGGAGCCACTGCGCTATTTATCGCTATCTGCAGATTGAAGATACGGCCCTTGACGTTGTTGAGCTTGCGCTCGCAGAGAGCCAATAGAGTCCGATAGCTTTACGATCCGATGGTTCAACCCGCACTTCTTACCTCGCGTTCATTTCAGAGCATTTTCGGGTACATTCGACCAAACATCGGGATCTCGGATTAGAGCTTCCCGTGCCGGAAGGGCCACACAGCAACGGAGGGCATTGTTTGATCGGAAGTAATTAACCAGAAGCAATTACGCTCTTTTAGACACCGAATGAAATATCAAGAACTGGTCCGGTTTTTCCCTCTTGGGATCGGAAGAGCTGAGATACTGATTGAGCAGATTCCGGTCTACCCCAGTACGAAGGATGCCACACGTATCGGTGTTCCTGAAAGACAGCATGGATCTATACATAAGTTCCATTGGAACTCTGGGTAGGCTAAATCGCGCTATTTTCAGCCGATCAGTAGTTAAATCTTTCCCAAGTATCAAAAGCATCAAATTAGCTACGATAATGGCTGGACACGTGTAAGTCATCAATGGTAGTTGAACTGTGCAAATATCTCACACGATGTTCAAGGAATTCAAGGAATATGATGGGTGATGTCATCATCTCAACTTGTAAGTTGCACATCCTGCGATCAACACTTGACGTTTAGGAGGAACTGACTTTGACTTAACAAAACGTGACAGAATCAATACTCCGTTCCTCGCCACATCTGCTGGTCTCTCAAGGAGCGGCCGTGCAACAGCCATTTATTCAGCATGCTCGGAGTCGACTCCTTGAGACTCCTGCCTCTGCACCCACGCCAGAGACTATCATAGACTCAAGCTTTACTAGCTTATAACTTCTTATAGAAGTTTTATTGCTCATTGCAGCTAAAATAGAGTTTATTGGTTACGCTATGTTATGCTAGCCCATTGTTTTTCTCACTAAAAATAATTCGTTGGTTACCAAACGACGCGGGGCATAACGTCAGGCTGCTTACGCTGGTGTCAGTGAGCTTTTTGTTAATTGGTCAGAAGGGTGGGTCGTATTGGCCTGTGCGAAAATGGTTTGGGCAGACATAAGCTGACATACCCCTCAACACTGCGAAACTTGAATCAACTCTCCGGTTTTCTTTTAACACCAACTCTATCTTCTTACTACTTTCCCGACTATGGTGTCTTTAACAGAACGCTTGAAGGCCAAGCTGGGTAGAAAGGCTCCGCTGAAGCCCTCGGATGCCCAAGCACGGCCTGCCTCTAATACCACCGAGTCCCAGCCACCGGCTCGCCCTGATTCTAACAAGTCTTCAACGAGCTTACCAGAGCGACTGTGGGATCAGGCCTATGACCAGGCGAAGGCAAGTAATTTAAGCACCGTTAGTGTCTACGAGAAAATATTATCTGCCCGGCTCCGCGAACAAGATGCAAACATTCCAAAGTACCCAGACTCGGCAGAACTCGAGTCGCAGAAGAATGAGATTGCGCAAACTGCGGATGAACGGCGAGGGCAAATGCAGCGGCTCGTGAATCATGGACTGCGTAGAACGGAGAGGGATGCAGAGTTGAAGCAGGGTATGGAAGACGGCATACAAGCTGCCTTGGCTGTCAAAGAAGTTGTAGACAAGGCAGTCCAGGCATCGCCCGAGGCGGCTATCGCCTGGGTAGGTGTATGCTTTGCACTCGAGGTTGGTACTATTGTGATGAGCAGGCAATATATGGCACTAACTTGTGCTGTTTCAGATCATGATGAACCCGCTCACTCAGGCAAGTTCTAACCGTCGAGGCATTGCCTACGTTTTGTCGAGGATGGATTGGTACTGGAACTTGTCGAACCTTCTCCTGGACGAGAACATCACCGAAGCACACTCACAACCCTTGCGAGGTGAACTAGAGAAAGTCGTCACCGACCTGTACTCGAGGTTACTGCTTTTCCAGATGAAGAGCGTGTGCTACTATCATCGAGGCCGGCTTTCAGTGTTTGCACGGGACCTGATCAAGCTAAACGATTGGGACGGCGAGCTGAGCGCTATAAAAGCGGCAGAGGCAGCTTTACAGGCAGACTCGGCGCAGTACAATACGCTCTCAATACGGAATCGGCTGGGTGAGATTGCTGAAACAGCTAGGTCACAGAACGTCAAGCTGGACAGCATCAGCTCTGCCATTCGGGAGCAGACTAGGCAGCAGGAAAGGATTCACGAGACCAGCGCGGACAACACGTGCCTGGCCGAACTCCGCCTCACAGATCCTCGTGACGATAGGAAGCGCATCCAAGAGACTAAGGGCGGCCTCTTGAAGGACTCGTACTGGTGGGTCCTCGAGAACACAGGTTTCCAACGGTGGCGCAATGACCCGCAGAACCCGCTGCTATGGATTAAGGCCGATCCCGGCAAAGGCAAGACGATGTTACTGTGCGGCGTTATCGACGAGCTGCAGCAATCGATGGGCGCGACAGACCTTCTGTCATACTTCTTCTGCCAAGCGTCAGACTCACGCATCAACAACGCCAACGCCGTTCTAAGGGGCCTAATGTACGTGCTTATATGTCAACAGCCATCGCTCATCTCGCACGTCCGTAAGAAGTACGACCACGCAGGCAAAACATTGTTTGAAGACGCGAATGCTTGGATTGCCCTGTCAGAGATGTTCAAGGCGATGGTCCAAGACCTGGAGAAGAGAAATACTGTTCTCGTTGTCGACGCTCTTGACGAATGCATTGCCGACCTACCAAAGCTCCTAGATTTGGTAGTCTCCACATCATCCTCATCAACTCCTATCAAGTGGCTTCTGTCAAGCCGTAACGAGCCACATATCGAACAGAAGCTAAGAGCGATAGACGCACAGGGAAAACTGAGTCTCGAGCTGAAGGAAAATGCCGAGCATGTATCACACGCCGTCAACATCTATATCGACACAAAACTATCCCACCTTGAATCTATGGAAGATGAAGATCTGATGATTCAAGTTCGGGAAGTCCTGCGGCAGAAGGCGAATGGCACATTCCTTTGGGTAGCTCTCGTGGTCCGGGAACTGGAGAAACCCGAGTGCTGGGATCCCCTGCAGGTAGTACAAGAAGCGCCAGAGGACTTGTACCAGTTCTATGACCGAATGATGACTCAAATCGAAAACCTCGCTGCGAGAAACTCAGAAATGTGCCGGCGCATGCTTGCCATCGCCACCCTTGCGTATCGCCCCCTTTCCTTGACTGAGTTGGGGAGTTTGTGTGCATTGACAACGAGCCAGGGCTCGGCGCTAGCCAAGATCTCGAGAAAGCTTGTGGCTATGTGTGGTTCGTTTCTCACCGTCCGAGATGACCAGGTCTACTTGGTCCATCAGTCGGCAAAGGACTATCTGAATAGCAAAATGGGGGACAAAGTCTTCCCGTCTGAAAGCGAGATACATCACACTCTGTTCGCTCGGTCGCTCGAACTTATGTCTGGAACACTGAAACGCGATATCTACGACTTGATCGAGCCAGGGTTTCTAATGGACCAATTTCAAGCGCCTGTGCACGATCCATTGGCACATGTGCACTACTCGTGCGTCTACTGGGTCGACCACCTACACGACTCGGTTCTTGGTGAAAGCTCAACGGACGACGGCTCTGTACAAAAACTGCTACAGGAGAGGATGACCAACGATTTCCTCAGGAACAAGTTCCTGTACTGGCTGGAGGCTTTAAGCCTGTGTAACAGCATGTCAAAAGGAATCGAATCCATGGCCAAATTAGAGGATCTATTTCATGTAACGTCCAAATGAACCAAGCTGTTTTGCGAAAAAATGGAAGCTAACGTTATCTAGAGGAGACCAGACGCCTCATCCTTGCTCGAATTAGTCCGAGATGCGCGTCGGTTCATCTTGTCTCACAAGGGGGCAATAGAGAAAGCGCCTTTGCAGGCCTACGTGTCAGCACTTGTATTCAGTCCTACAGGCAGTTCGACGCGACATAATTTTAACCATGATGCGCCCCTCTGGCTGACGATAAATCCACGCATGGAGGAAAGATGGGGTGCATGTCTGCAGACGCTTGAGGGCCATAGGAACTATGTTAACTCAGTGGCCTTCTCTCACGACTCAACACGACTAGCATCGGCATCAAACGATAATACGATCAAGACCTGGGACACTAACAGTGGAACGAACTTTCAGACATTTAAGGGCCACACCAGTTCGATCAGTTCAGTTGTATTCTCCCATGACTCAGCCCAGATAGCATCTGCATCTGATGATAAAACAGTTAAAGTCTGGGATGCTAGCAGCGGTATATGTTTGAAAACGCTTGAGGGCCACGATGGTTGTGTAAAATCAGTTGTATTCTCATATGACTCAGCCCGGTTGGCATCAGCATCCGATGACACAACGGCCAGAATCTGGGATGCTAGTAGTGGCACATGCTTACAGATACTCAAGGGCCATAGCGACTCTATTTACTCGGTGGCCTTTACTTATGATGCAAATCAACTAGCAACTGCATCAAGGGATAGAACGATCAAGATCTGGGACGCTAATAGCGGCGAGTGTTTACAGACTCTTGAAGGCTATGCCGGTCAAGTTAATTCAGTGGCCTTCTCTCACGACTCTGTCCTACTGGCCTCTGCTTCTGATGATGGGACAGTCAAGATATGGGACGCTACGAGCGGCGCTTATTTGCAATCGTTCGAGGGCCATGGTGGTTATGTCCAATCAGTCGTGTTCTCAGACGACTCAACCCGGCTAGCGTCCGCATCTGACGATAACACGGCCAAAGTCTGGGACGTTAGTAGCGGCGCTTGTTTACATACACTCAAAGGCCATAGCAAATACGTCCGGTCAGTGGCATTCTCTCACGATTCGACCCGGCTAGCGTCGACATCCAAGGACGGTACTGTTAAGATTTGGGACGTCAGCAGCAATAGCGGCGGCACATTTCCACCAACACCTATGGGCCATAGCGATTTAGTTAACTCGGTAACATTTTCGCACAACTCGGCCTATCTCGTATCTGCATCAGATGATCGGACGGTTAAGACCTGGGATGTGAGTAGCGGTGTATGCTTGCAGACATTTGAAGGTCATAACAGCTATGTCCGTTCAATAGCATTCTCACATAACTCCACCCGGCTAGCGTCCACATCAAGGGATAAGACGGTTAAGATCTGGGATATTAGCACTGGTGCGTGCTTGCAGACTCTTGAGGGGCATGGCAATTGTACCAACGCAGTAGCCTTCTCCCATGACTCGATCTGGTTAGCATCCTCATCAGACGACTGTACGGTCAGGATCTGGGATGTGAGTCGCGGCGAATGCTTACAGACGCTGGAGGAACATAAGAGCTGTACTCGGGCTGTAGCCTTCTCTCATGACTCTACCCTGCTGGCATCCGCATCAGACGACAAAACGGTCAAAATCTGGAACACCGGAAGTGGCACTTGCCTGAAGACGGTTGACGTTCTCAAACCACTTTATCAAATATCATTCAATGCCACCGGCTCTCACCTCCACCATGAGGTCGGCGCTATTGAGATCGAAGCCCCATTCATTTCAGACGACAAAATAGTTGTAACAGAGTCTCGACAATCTCAGCGCCAATCCGTGGCGCTAAGCTCAGATAAAGCTTGGCTGACATTCAACTCAAAAAGGCTAGTGTGGCTACCATCAGAGTTTCGTCCGTCGTCTATAGCAATATCAGGGAGGACGGTCGGTATAGGCGGAGGGTCCGGAAAGGTGTGGTTTTGCCATATTAAGCCTAGCAACTTTGAGATCTAGAAATGATAGTAATATTAGAAAAAGAACTAATCAAAGCCGAGAAACACTGAAGCCGTTAGCCCCTACCTCTCGGGTGGACCTGTTGAGGATAAGCCTAGCACCGATGAAGTATTTTGTTACGGTTCGGGTATCTCGAAACTTATCCGGGCGCTCGTAGCGTCGAGCTGTGGTCGATGGGGAGGAGATTCTATCGCTTGTCTGTATTTGTGATGAAGTTAGCCGAGGGTTTTGGTAAAAGAAGGAAATGGCAGCAAACTCAGCGCGATGATTTTCCACGGCGTCCTCATATGGGAGGCGGCGCATCGATGCCCAGCGGTGGTAACGGTTTGTTTGAGACCGTCGCTGTCTGGCGATGGGGCTATAGTCAACAAGGCGGTGATAGGTAAGTCGATTGCGGGGTCGTTCTGGACGCAGGTGATGAGACAGACCAAAAGCGCGTGGTAGTTGGAGCGACGCGAAAGAAATATTGACGTGTTGAATTTTTCGGAAGTTGAGTCTGGCTAATTGAGCCAAGAATCGGATGACGGCGGCATCTTAATCGACGAGAACAAAAATCCATTGCAGAGCCGCTCGAATGCTGTCAAATGTCAAAAAGGAAGTGAGTGATTGGCGGAGATGACTCTAGCGAATGACAAATAAGCAGTCTGTCTAAAGAAGCAATTCAAGTATTAAGCTTCTAATAGCGCAGATCAATTATGGGTAGATGTCGTAAACTAGACAGGCAAAGTTGACCCCGCATGGATTTGACTAGATCTCTGTGTCGCTTTAGGCCCCCAAAGGCATAAGAGATGAAATAATTTGGTAATTTTATCTTCGCTTAAGAGATAACACTTATACTGTTTTATTATAGTAGCCTAAGCCTTAGAGTGTTGATGATCCCACGTTGGTTTGTGGCGGCGAACCAGCAAGTTTCATTAAGCTCAACCTTTTAATCACCGAGGTCACCAACCTAAATTTATTGTCAAGGTTTATAAATATGACCTCAAATTCTACATTGATTGAAGGATCCACACCTGTTTCTTTTTTCTTGGTTCTGTCCTAGACCGACGGCAGTGTTCTTCTCCCCCGATCAATCTCCATTCAACAGGCGCGCATTTCTCCTTCCTCTCGACATCCTCACGAAAAACACGAACAGCCGCCTGTCAGTGAAAAGCAGTGTCTGAACACAGGATGGACAATAAACCCGCGACTAATTTGTCACTCCGGGATCTGGTAATTCGAAACCCCGGGTTCGCTGTCCATCCTCTTCAGTGGATCGCGCGCCATCTTGAGCTCGTCGACTGCAAATTCCAGGAAATCGATGCACCCCCCGAAACCAGAGCACCTGTACATCAGGAGGATACCGTCAAGGACGTGGAAAGATTACTCGGGACTTATAACTGGAGATCGGAAGCATTTATTGACTTTTTTGTCAATGAGAGAAGTCCTTTTAAACATATGGAGTTTGTTCTACCCACTCCCTTGCCCATCGTTCCTTGCCACTACTAACGCTTTATCCGTATGTAGGGGAAATCCGGGCTTTTCGTTCGGTGGATGCAGAGTACTTCTAGCAGATTGTGAAGTCTTCGTCCTCAAGTCATCGGCTTCAGAAGAAACTGTCATCCCGACCGCACCACTTGTTGTCGCGTTTCTCGATTACTATACTATTGTACGGGCGCGTGAGCAGCGATTCGCTCCAGATCACTCATGGCCTTATAATGAACCACTCAATAATCGGAACAAACGCAAACTTCGACTCTGCACTCCTGAGAATTGGGAACGAGACCCGTACCTCCTCTGCGTCATGCTAGCTTTGGCACAGTACAATTGGGAACTCTTCGAGAGCGAACGCTATCCTATATGTTTCACCCCCTCCATCGAGATTGATGCTAACTCTACCTTAGGTTCGTCTTGTTGTCTACAAATCGGATGACAAGGTAGATGTTCATGTGTTTCATGCCGACTTTCCTATGGGTATCCTGGACCAAATGGTCACTCCTTCGACTCGAACGAACGATACCTGGCCTACCATCTACCATGCCAAGATCGTATTCGATCCATATGGCACCTTTGCCGACCGCTTGACCACGCATCTCCTAGATGTCAAGTTCTAAAGGAAATAAGACCGACGACGGGACGGTTGGGCCGGATGTTGGCACTCGTACGACTGCGATTGCATGAGATGGGAACCACTGTCAATATCCTCATATATGCTGCCTCAGATTTCTGCCAGGAGAGGATTGAAGTTTATGTTCGGTGTCTAGTGTATTAATTGTTCTTGGGCGAACCATCTAGACTAATGTATTTTACGTCATTAGTAAAGCGTCATCTGTCTCTAACCTTGGCGCGATGGCTTGAATGCTACAGGAATGTGAATGCTACTGGATGCTCTGAATGAACCATATTTCGAGGCAGGGTAAAACAGGGCCTCAAGTAAGTATTTGAGTCATGATGCTTCAAAAGTGTAATTCGTTGAGAAAACTTTATATCTGCCCGCATGCTACTGGATAGAAGCTGTCACTTGACCGCCTTTCCTTCCGATTAACTGAAATCTTCACAAGATCTCATGCAAGCACTTTGTTGTCCAACAAACCTGCTACATCGACGCCAGCTGCTTTCTCTCTGATCCTTCTGCTCAACGATGACACTGCAGCTGCCAGGGACTCTTACCGTCACAATCGTTGCCCCAGAGATGTTTTCTCGCTACATTCGACCTCTTCTACCGGAAATCCGTCATGGAATTCCGGATGGTCACACCAACTCCTGCTCCGGCCCAACTATAGCGGCATATGCTCGACGTTCTAGCGTCGCCGTCAAACCAAGCATGACACACCTATGGTTGTCATGAGTTCTCAATAGCACGATTCTTCTTTTACCTTTGTTTTCTCATGTGTCAATAAAGTGACTTTTCGCCAGATCCAATGCAGACACGCTACTCTTCCACACCGAACCCTCTCCCCAACCAAGACGGATGACTTTCCCCGCCGCTCTTCCCATCAGACGACGACCTAGCAGTTTCGAAATCATCAACAATCACGAAGCGCGCTTTGCCACCGCCAAGTACCATACCAATCCCGGGGCTGAGTGCGACATGAAACTACTTGCGCTTCACCTGTCAAGCGCATTATGCTCTCCAGACTATCATCGTGTCTTCCTCCTGCGCACTCGTGACAGGATACAGATGCGCCCGACTTTCATCTGTAAGGAGTCCAACGTCGCCGACCAACGCGGAGGTGTTCACCCCCCGATCCTATTGTTCGACAACAACTTGGCGAATCCAGGAGGCTCCAAGAATCGCGCTGCGGTTGACCGTGACCGAAAGTACCTAAAACAAACCTGATCGTTGACTGTGTGTGTTCTGCCCTTCAACTCGACCTTGACAGTTTGAGCACAACGATGATCAAGACCACCGCTACACATGTCTTGCACCGAAGGGCGCGGGCCCTTCCAACAGGTCGATTAATCCTCATTGTTGATGACACAACCACTTAGACGTCTCTGGATTCCAAGCGAACCCTGCTGTTCCAAATGGTAGTTGTATTTGCCTGACCAAAGGAATTGTCTAAAGAGTCTTATGGTGTCGGTGACCGACCTCATTTTTACACACTCAAGTCTGGGACTGTCTATCTTGTCATCTTGGCCTCGGGCACATCGCAGTCGTAGCTACAATCTAACGAGGTTTCGCCTATCCCGTTGTCCTTTATCCAGCAGATTTTCCACCAATTGTATCCTGACTATCTGGTACCCAGCAGGGGATATCTAGAATTACTTCAGAAGCATGAGTGAACATCAGTTTTGTAATCCACGTGGGTTGTGCATTGAGCTCGGATATATAGAAGAGGGAGCTCAATTGAATGCTCCTTGTAGTAGTATATATCTCTATCGCATTTGTAGTTCGGTGCATCACCGGGTTTACCCATGTGCCTTCTAGTTCCAGTCTCTTTCCGACACTACCAGGGCTTAGTTCAGGTAACACGCTGCCTTGACAAAATAGCCTAAATACTTATCTTGACTGGCACAAAGACAGTAAATTTTTTCGTCTCTTATGCTTTTGAGTGCTAATTTTTCGGACAGCTCTAGGCTTCTCCAAGAAGTAACATTAATCGCTCTTGGACAGTGAATACCCCATGCATCTACTATTTCACTCATTGGGCTGTGCCTTTACCCTGCATGTTGCACCTCGTAAGGATGACTGATCATCTCGGTCCTGCATGCCGGATCCGCATAACGGATCCTGACCGCTGTTGGATATTGGTGGCTTTCAAGATGACCGCGGGGGAATGCTACTGATACAGGTTGCTCCGACTTGGTGGGTCCGGGGGCCAAGATCTTATGCTGACAGCGGACGTATTTTTCAATCTGGTGAAATATTTCTACTGGCCTTTTTTTTCCTCTCCGCCTTTCACTATGTTCTTTTTCTTCCCCTCTTTCTAAGTCGATTACAAAGTCCCTCGAGAGCTTCTCAATCATGCACATCTCATCTGCAATTCTCGCCGCCGTGCTGGGTGCTTCAGGTCTTGTCGCCTCGGCACCAACTGACCAATCATCAGCAAGCGATCTGTTGCTGTCTCTCAACGAGAAGGCGACGTCCGCGCTGGAGAAGGCAGATGTGAATCCTAGAGGACGGTCCGGATCTAAGAAATGCACGATCCTCAACGCTGCTGTTCGTCGTGATTGGTGAGTAGTCCACGAGGCTGTCTCTCACTGCAGCTCGTTAATCTCCCACAGGAAATCTCTTTCCAAGAAGGACAAAAAGTCGTACATCGACGCTGTGCTTTGCCTGCGAAAGAAGCCTTCCAAGGCCGACCCTACTTTTGCTCCCGGCGCTCGAACCAGATACGATGACTTTGTTGCTGTCCATATCAACCAAACCCTGAGTATTCATGGCACAGTCAGTGACCTCTACCTCGAGACATCAACCGGCTAACAGACAAAGGGCAACTTCCTCACCTGGCATCGGTACTACACTTGGGCCTACGAGAAGGCCCTACAAGATGAGTGTGGTTACAAGGGAACCCAGCCTGTAAGTAGATCCTCCCAGCCAACAGAAATCACGCTTACGGAATTTACAGTACTGGAATTGGTTCGAGACTGGTGACTTTGCCACAAATCCTCTCTTTGATGGCTCTGACACGAGCATGAGCGGCGACGGCAAATTCTTCAAGCACAACGGTTCTGTCTCTGGCGGAGGAAACATCTTTCTCCCTAGTGGTAACGGCGGTGGCTGCATCGAGAAGGGCCCATTTGCTGGCGCAGTCGCCAATCTAGGTCCTCCTTCCCCAGGCATGGACGGAATGGAAGCCACCAAGACGCCTCTGAACTATAACCCGCGTTGTCTCCGCCGTGACCTTACCTCCTACGCCGTCGAGCAGTGGATGACCCTACCAAATCTCTACAACGTCACCCTCGGTAAAGCCTCAAGTTCCATCCAAGCCATGCAAGACGAATTCCAAGGTCGGTTTGGAGACAGATTCTTGGGCATGCACGCTGCTGGTCATTTCGTTATGGGAGGCGATGCATCGGATCTTTACTCTTCTCCTAATGATCCTGTGTTCTTCTTACATCACTCCATGGTTGACTACGTGTACTGGATCTGGCAGGCATTACATCCCAAGCAGACGAAGGATATCGCAGGTACAATCACCATCTCCAACAGACCTCCCAGCAGAGACGCTCTCAAGTCTGACCCCCTGAACATGGGAGTTAATGCCCCCTTGATTACTATCAACGATGCCCTGGATACCCTCAGTGGTTCGCCTTTTTGCTATGTCTATCTTTAGTAGCCGCGAGATTGGCTATTGATGCAGCGGTTAAATGGTTGGTGAAGGATTTGGTGTATACTGAAGAACTCAATCAGGATACCCTCGACAATTGTGTAATGAGATGATTTTGGGTTCTCCTGCAGACGGGACGTCAACCTGTCGCTCCTCTAAGAAGAGGGTTTTTGGTCTTGCTCCTCTCATATTACTGCCGTATGAAGTCCCGTTATTTTAAGTTAAGCAGATTGATCTTTGCATCACGAGCTTCTCTCAAGAATAAATCCAAGTTAATACGAATGTTATCACGGTGAATTTTAGAGACAGAGGTCTCGAAGTCAGACAGAGGAATGCAGTTAATCTAGAATGCGGTTAACTTAGAATAGCTAATGCGGAACAATACCAAGCAATATTAACACCATCATCTTTTTGTAAATTGATTGTATTTTCAGCTTCCCCGTGTGACTTGAGACTTTGATCGCCATCGCCCCATTTTGAGACTTCGTACAATCTGTTTAGTGGTAATGTGGCCTTAGCATTGAAAGCTGAAAGCCCTAGTGGAGTCTTCAGAAGATGCCTGTCTCTAAGCAGAAGTCCTCGATCAATAAATTATTGCTGATGCACTTTCGTCTCGCCATTACGCTCACCTTCCTCCCCTACCGAACCTATCTGGAGCTCGACTATATAGTTTGGTAACAATTCGAGGCGCATTTTAGGTAGTGTTTATTGATGAGGTCTGAAATCCCACTTCTCATTCGTAGGAATCAGCTGGTGAGCGATAGTACACTCGAGGGTTAGGGGGAAGACTCTACTATTATATTTATCCATGATCGGGGTTATTCAATTATCAATGTTGACACAAACTCCGTGTTGGGCAGTTAGCCAATTAGAGCGCGAATTCCGTTATCATGATCATCTTATCCGCTTATCGGCTTGTCAGTTTATCGATCGCTCTGCATAACGCTATTACAGGCTGGGCTCCGTGATATTAAAGGGTGCTTCATTTTAGATCCATTTCCCAAATGTACATATTGCTGACTTCCAATAAGCTCAAGACAATTCCCTTACACTATAGAAGTTAAAAATATTCTTATGAAAGTGTAGATAGATGGGAGCTTTGATCCCGCACTGGAAGCTAAAGAAAGCTCTACACATGATATCTGCGTAGCATGAAAGATCCAACCCAGCACTACAGGCAGCTTGTACTCAGCATTCATAGAGCAACCCTAGTTCGAGTTTTTTTTTTTTTTGGAGTAGTGTGTTTTTTTTGCCCTTCTCAGAGGTACATTCAACGAAATACCGCACGGAAAATCTCATTCAGCACTAAAACATCCTGCCCAACACGGGCGGTTACATCCATTTTTACCTTCACTAAGGCTATGACAAACCGAGACTTGGTAACCGAGTCACCAAGTGTATTCAAGCATGGGTGTGATCCGTGTTGGTTGGGTGTGCCCCGCCTACTAACCCGAGTAAGCAGGCTCAAGGTGCAGGGGAGCTGAAACTCGAGTGATTATTGCCCAGATTCCCCTGTGAACCCACTCACAGAAAATCACAAGTCTTCCTCACTGTTGTCCTCTGGGTTCCCCAAAAACGTCACCTCATAAACGCCTGATAACGATCAGGTCAGTAAAGCCCCTATATACAGGCTCATCATGGCTGAAGTAGCTGGATTGGCTCTGGGTATCGCTGGCATCGCTGGCACGATCGATGTTTGCATTAAGTGAGTCTTATCTGCCGCCAGTTTGCTACGGCAGACGTTTGATTACGTGCCTTTACTCATCGTTCTAGATGCGGCAAATATCTGGTCCAGGCCTGCAAAGATTATGACCAGACTGATGTTATAGTTAACGAACTATGCGTGAGGATTGAAATCTGCTGGTCGCGAATTGCGAGCCAGCTAGAAGTTGTCAAAGAACTCGAGCACAGCTTGAATGACGACAATGAGAAGCTCCAGACACGAGTCCTGCATATCCTCCGGTCGAAACTTGAAGCTGCCATCGCAGCTATTTCAAAGCCTGAGAAGTATGGGTCGTCAAAACGCGTCAAAGCTTTGCATTTTCTCAGTCTACGGGAAACTCTCGAAAGCACCGTAGCAGATCTTGAATCGTGGCAGCAGCGGTTTGAACCTTCATGGTTCCAAGTTATCAAAATAGCTCCTCCAGCTGTCGATCGAGTGCTACAAAGCTGCCCAAAAGTCGGAGGCCGACATCGCGAAGAACCAGCTTATGAGGGTTTAAAATTCCGTCAAGCCTTCGGTGAGAACCGATCGGATCTTCTCGCAGAAAAGGTACTTGCAACTCTAGAAACAGCATCTATCCCACATTGCAACGCCGTCTTCGCTACTAGGAAAGAAGACGGAAAACCCTTCATCCTTGATTCTGTGTCCTCAACCAGCGTCACGTTGAGAGATGCTCGACAACTTGCATCCCGTCTCAGAGATTCAAACCCTATCACTTTCGGAACATTGAAATGCAGAGGAATTGTGCGACTGCCCAAGAAAGAATCGCTCGTATTTGTGTTCAGACTTCCAGACGGTTACAACAAAGTACAAAGCTGTAGACAGCTCCTCCTTTCAGGTTTTATGCCTCACTCGCTCACTATGCGCCTTAAGATTGCTCGCCAGCTGGTGACAGCAGTATACTACATTCACCTTTACGAATTTGTTCATAAAGGAATTACGCCTGAGACTATACTGCTTTTGAGGAATTCAGAACAGAGAAATGATGATTTATTGGTGTCTTTGGTTGGGTTTCAGCTGCTTCGCCACGTTGAGACACCAACGAACACTTCTAAAACAAACCGGAAGGATTCTGTCTATCAGCATCCATCTCGAGCAAGTGGTGCTAAGGCTCCGTTTGTCATGCAGCACGACATCTACAGTCTTGGTGTTTGCCTCCTCGAGATTGGCCTGTGGCAGTCGGCTGTCCAGTACGATTCAGGCAATGCACAGGTATCAAGTAACCTGCAGAACCTTGATCTGGAAGCTACCAAAGAAAGACTGATCTCGTTGAGCCGAAGCGAACTTAGAGTTACTATGGGTGACATATACAGCAAGGTGGTCGAGACATGCTTAACTTGTCTGGATGAGGATAACACGGAATTTGGTGATCCTCGTGATTTTGAGGATGATTGTGGGGTTGAAGTCGGTTCGCGATATGTAAGAAAGGTTATGGAAGTGATGAGTGTCATCAACTATTAGAATTCATAGTTGAAGATAGACCAGTGGAACTATAGAATAATCTTTGTTGTCAAGGTTATACACATCACATCAATCACACGTGGCCACTATGCAGCGAGTAATACATCCCAGCAAATTATTGCAGAGTTGAGCTTCAGTAAGCTTGCTCGAATTCTTCTCCCACTACTCGGGGTCTGCTAGTGACACATCTGATGATAAAGATGCCTGCAATACGTACTTAATAAAACAGCACTTTTGATCACACGAACATTCTTCTTCTCCCACACAGAAGGACTGAAGAAGGAAGAAAAAGAACAACAGTGTAGAAATTCTGACATGGTACCATCTGGCAAAGCAAGACAGCAAGAAGAAATTATGTTCGTTTCAACTGACCCCTCAAGTGTGCCTTGCCCCACTTTCATGTCATGCAAACAAAAGGGGCGACCTAGAACCAACAGACATAACAGCAGGATAGCTGCAGGCATGTAACGGAAAATAAATGACGCGTAGCAACTGATCCTGTACCAGTCAAAAACCAGGTGACCCAGGACAACCATTTCCAACCCTCGACACCCTCTTCGCGTCGCATAGCTCCCTGTTGACCCACCTCACCAGTCGACTCAAGACGTGGTGACAGCTATATCTCGATATGAAGTGTCCAATAAACGAAAACCTATCCGAAATTGTTCGAGACTACAAACTAGAAACACGTCGCGAAGGCGGTATCACTGTCCACCTGCACAATGATCCTGACACGCCTCCATCAGCTCCACAAAGGCGCGAGCGTTGGAAGAAGATTCGCACAATAGGCCAAGGTGGCCAGAGCGAAGTTATTCTCGAGGCTTGCGTCGATGGCGGTCGACATTATATTGAACGCGCCGTAAAGAAGATCCGATTGCATGGAGGTGACTCAAAGCGACGCTACGAGAGCGAGCTTGGAGCTATCGTGAAATTCTCCCACGACAGAGTATGTTGGCCATTGCCTAGTCTTATCTTGTCTTCTCTATATTTGTGAAACTGATAATAGTAGTATTCGAAACACTTTGTGAAGTCGCTAGGATGGTTCGCATCATCGACCAAGTTATACATAGTTATGGAATATTTTCCCGCAGGAGATTTATACAACTACGTTCGCAAACATCAGGGCTTACCCGAAGAAGATTCTCGTCAGATCACCTGCCAGCTTCTATCAGCTATCGCAGCCATGCATACGGAAGGATTTGCCCACCGAGACATAAAGCCTCAAGTACGAACAACGAACGTGGTTTCAAGGCAAGATGGCTAACCTACTCTACAGAACATTTTGATCCACAGCCACCCACAACCTTACGCCCAAGGTTCATGGTGGGTCAAGCTAGGTGATTTCGGCATCAGCAAAAAGATCAGTGGTGGTCCCAATATCACCACTTCATCGGTCGGCACTATGCTCTACATGGCGCCTGAGCTCTTTGATGTGACCTGTTCCGACATACCTTCTAGCGACTATCGAGAGGCAGATCTATGGTCCTTAGGAATTACGATCTTCTTCATACTGACAAACGCCGTTCCATTCCAAACCCCCGCCTCCACGATACAGTTTGCTCAGAACTCGGGGGAGCCTTTCCCGTATGCTCTTTTGGATCATTATGGGGTGACCGGAGAAGGTCAAGCTTTCCTTCGCGAGACCTTGAGGCCCGTGCCGGGGACGAGATTGAACTTCGCCATGGCGATGGATCATGCTTGGATCCAGCCTTTATTTCCAGATGCTTCAACATCTGGCACACGAAGTCGGTGTGTATGAAGATTCCTCAATTCAGAAGAAGTAGCTAATGGCAATAGACCCTCGACAATATCTTCCAGGAGATGCTCCATAGATGACGATGGCGTTGCACAAAGTCTCACAACGGAGATTTCAACACTATTTTCCCAGCCAGCATCGCAAGCACAGCTTGACGAGGGACCCCATGCATTCAATCCACCAAGTCAACAGGCTCAATCACAGGGAAGTGTTGACGCTGTTACTGTGAATGAGGCAACTGCAAATACCTATAATGGGACACACAACGGCCCGTTTGCGAGATACACGTCTGAGACATCATTGAACGTCAAACGGCTTTATAACGCAGTCTGCTCCGGGCTTGTCAGGGACGTCAAAATGCTTCTCGATCAAGGGGTTAGTCCTACTGCGTTACACGATGGCCTATCGCCACTACATGCGTCAGCCAGACGCGGCGATGTAGTAGTAACATGGCTTTTGTGCGATAGAAGGATCTTTATCGAAGCAAAAGATGAAAACGGCATGACGGCACTCCTCGTAGCCGCAGCTTATGGAAAGTGTACCGTTATCGAGCTATTGCTTGAAAAGGGTGCTAATACTGAAGCAAAAGATAAACACGGCATGACAGCACTCCTCGTAGCCGCAGCTTATGGAAATTGTACCGTTATCGAGCTATTGCTTAAAAAGGGTGCTAATATGGAAGCAAAAGATAATAACAGCTATACAGCACTCCTTGTAGCCGCAGCTTATGGAAAATGTACTGTTATTGAGCTATTGCTTAAAAAGGGTGTTGGTATCGAAGCAAAAGACAAAAACGGTATGACGGCACTCCTCGTAGCCGCAGCTTGTGGAAAGTGCACCGTTATCAAGTTATTGCTTGAAAAGGGTGCTGATATCGAAGCAAAAGATAATGACGGCTATACAGCACTCGTTGTAGCTGTAACTTGTAGAAACTCTGCCGTTATTGAGCTATTACTTGGGAAGGGTGCCGATGTCAATACAAGAAACAACAATAGCGAGACATTGCTGACTATGGCTCAGACACGCGAGGAAAAGCATTTGGTAGATCTTCTGCTACAATGTGGGGCTACGCGTTAGCACTGGTATATCATATCGTAGGGAGCTAGATCTATATCAGTTAGTTTCGTTAGCATCTGAGAAGTTGTCACCCATAGCAATATTCAGGTAGTTTTAAGTGCTTAGTTAAATTATTGTATTACTGTAACCAATAATGAATAGCAAAATAAGCGAGTTCGATTCTTGATATAATCATGAATATTATTAAATATTACGAGTGGGCTAACCTAAGATACAAATGGAGACAGCAGTTAGTTTTCTTTGAGGCGGAAGTGGAACGGCTTTCACCAGCTGTTATTCACCTTTTAAATGTGGGAGTAATACCAAACAGAATCTGATACATCTAGGTTCCAAAGCTGCTTGTTGATTTTCGTTAACCGCTGTATGAGCAGCCTATCACTATAACTAAGACAAACACTAGCCTAATAGAAGACCAGCCAGATTCATGATTTTGGCATGGCAAGGTGCTGTGTGAAGGGAGGTGTGGGGGTAAAGCCAAGGTAGATAAACCAGCGTTAATGCAACTGGAGCCGTTTTCGATAGGACATGCTGCTGTGAATAGGGATGACAGGGTGATAACGGTAGTAGATACCATAGGAACACAGAAGCCGATTTCTGGACTGCTCATTTGCTAAATGGTCATAGGATTCTGGTGTTAGAAAATCTCATTTTGAGAGCTTAGAGAAGCTTAACTATCAAATTCTCCTCGGCCGCTCTTCCACAGTTAAGTGGCTCGCCACTGCTGTATGATTTTCGTTTGCATTCTTGAGGTTTTTGCCAGCAGGCAAGAGGATAGTGACATTACGAGGAGTAGATGTAATAAAATGTGTGAGCAATGGCTAAGTACTGCAGGCGGTAGCTGGCGGTAAGAGGTGAATTTGGCGTCTTGTATGATTTGTCCTAGACATTCTTTGGATGCACTCCGATCCTATGGCTCCCCACCGTTCGACGCCGATGATAAGGAGGGCAGACAAAGGCGTTTTTTCAAAAGCTGTCTTCTCTCTTTTTTTTATATACTTTGATATAGAGGTCAAATAGTTAATGGCGACGTGTAGAGGTGCAAGGCGTTCAGGTTGAACATTTTGCGCTTTAGGATTCGTGGGTGACTGGAGTTGTTACTGCCATCAGGAGGTTGGTTATAATTACAAACCAGGACGACACCAAACACCGAGGAGGGGCATTGCAGAGAAGCTGATCCTGTCATCCTTCCGCTTGAACTTCTGACATGAATCCAGGACACCGGATCCTAGGCAGTCTACTTTATTCTTTGCTGGCAATCGGGCAACTAGAGTAGAAGAGGGTAGATCCATGCCATCGCTACCAGTGGTCATGGATCGGGAGTGACTAGAGAGGAGGTTAGCTTTGTTAAGACAATGATCCTGGCTGTAGGTATTTTCACTTTTTAAACCAGACAGCCAAATCTCATGGCTGATGACGAAGTCGTTCTTCCCAGCTCCATCAGGGCTTTTGTGATATGATCAGATAAGGTTTTCGGTGATATTTACACTTTGCACGGGGCATTATGACTCCTTTGCCCACACATGACCTTTTTTTGGCCCCGCCCTATACATAAGGTTTGGGCACAGCATGAATGCCTTCCTTGCTTCGATCCGGCTTTTTTCCTCTTCCTTCCACCCACATCAACAAGACCACAACCAAACCTCCTCAACAAGGTCAGTAAGTGCCCCGGGATAGCTGAAAGCAGAGACCTGATTCGCTTATACGGTTGCCTCCAAGTCCCCTATTGCCCGCCGCGCCGGTATGAAGACCGAAGCCTCTTGGCTAGCAAAGCACTATCAGGATGCTGTCGAGAGAAATTCAACTGTGCCCTTGGGAAGGAATAACCCTAGTTGGCTATTGGATGTGCTGAATTTCTGGATTGCCCTGAAGGAGGGATAAGGGATGAAGGAGTCATCTTGTGTTTTTTCGCTGGCATTAGAAAGGGAAAATTCGGTCGGCAGCTAGGAGTTTAGGCAATTCACAATGAAATACACACTTTGGCTTTTGTGATATAAATACATAAAGTATTCCTAAAACAACAAGCTTCTCTGTCTAAGAATTCTTACTCCAGAGCTTGGTAATATTCAGAATGGAGGGAGTTTGTAGTAGTATGTTATTGGAGTAGCAACTTGATATACTTAGCTGAAGTGTTTTCTGGGAGGAGAGCAGTACCCAGAAATATCCACCAGCCCGTCGCGTCAGTTCTTGACGTCGTCCAACGTATAGGTCTAAGCCTTTCAGAAGATCTCTTGATCAGAGGAAATGTCCATGCGTCGACCTCGGGAGATAAGCACCCCTGATGCCGTTTGGACTACCAATCCAACAAGTACCTCGCCCGCTTTTTGTTTGCCTTTCAGTCTGACCTCCAGGTCTGAGCTCATCAGTTTCCACATGATTCTTACCAATCTCTCTTCCTAAATGGCAAATTGCTCGCAAATGTGAAACCTGCGGACTGAATACAGGAGGTAAATGGGGCTTGATCTTGAGCATTTCTGACATGACTTTCTTCTAAGCAGTGCGACAGCCGAAATATCATCGCAGCCTATCCAGCCAACTGTGTTACAAGCGCCCAATGAATCGGATACTTCTCAGTCATGGTTTCAACCTCTTCCATCTCACGATATAAGTGATTCTCTTTACGGAAGGTGCATCCGTCGTTGTGGAGAGCCGAGTTGAGCGAGTCCAACTTAACTTGTCTTGTGCTACGAGGAATTTCCACCTAGACTCACGTCCTTACACAGCGCAAGGACGAGAAGGAAAGCTTGAAAGATTTGATGTGGACAACTGAGAATCAGTCAATTACTTGTATGTCGTCAGTTTGCTTCTGCACCAATCTTGATCTACTTGTCGTCAACTTTGACGGATCGAACTTTACCCGCACGGCCCACTCGGTTGTCAACAAGTGCCTCGAGCAGAGTGAATGTCAAGCCAATCCGAATATTCCACTGTAATAGGTAGTACGGAATAGTTTTAATTTACCACCCGATGGCATGGATCGTAGGGAATGACAGCTCCCGTAAGTCGACGTATCAATTTACTTTTCCAAGAAGCCCAAAAAAAGAAAAGAGAATGTTTGCCTCGACACGGGATCGAACCGTGGACCTTGTCATTACTAGTGACACGCTCTACCACTGAGCCATCGAGGCAATCTTATTGGTTGCTTTCTTAAGCTAGTAAAGTTGCTTGAGAAGGATTTCTACAACCAACAGGTCAAGTGAAGGTGAGTATAGTACATAAAATGGCAGAAAAATGCTGAAACTGCAATGCTTCATACTTTTATATTCATTAGACATTGTGTATATACAGTTTGTATAGACGCGGGTTACTCAGTTATTTTACTGCTGCGCAGGACGAGGCAGGAGGAGAGCCTCCCAATTGTACCATCCGTTTATGCTTTCCCTGCATCGCCCGCTAAGGTATGAGCAGACCTGAAACAGGATGACTGGAATGTAATGTGTAGAATCACCCAACGAAGCGAGGGACCGATCACAGAACCTTGCAATGTCACACCTAGTTGGTGCACGCCAAGACGTCTTAAGGCCGGAACAGGTAATCAAGCCAATATTATTCAAAGTTAGAGCATGCGGCATCTATGTGCTTTACGTGTAATTTATCATAATACCCGTGGATTGGTCAACCGTGTTTACCAAGCTCCCTTCTAAGCGACCGGTAATACGCAGAAAAGACCGGGGAGGTCGAGCCGAAACGCCTCTAGGAGAAGATATTATCGGGGCTGACGGTAACGCTTATGAGTGGGCATGCTCACTGAAGCTTGTTGCCATGGGGATATCTGCATTGCTTAAAACAATTGGTTGAGGTGACAATGTTGCCTCAACAGTCGCATCATTGGCTAAAAGACTTTACCACGAACGCGTCCGTAAAAACCAGCGTTACGCCGAACGTTAAAGGAACTGTCGCCAACAATTCCAAAATTAAAAGAAATGTAATTTAACAGCACCAATCCCAGCCAAACTACAGGTGAATGCCGACTCATGTTGAAAAAGTCTATCTCCACCTGCCAGTGTATAGGGTAGCCTCTAACAAGAACCGAAGAGGATAATCAAGCATTGAGTGCTACACCAAGACCTGCCCAACGATCAAGTACCTGTTTATCAGCATCACACTCATCTGACAGCAATCTAGATGAAATAGTTGCTGCGTACGCGAACTTAATAGCGATGGAAGGATCTGTGTGTTTTTAAATTTTTGAAAAGCACAGAGGACGAATCCTTGCCGATATTGATAAAGGAATATCTAGGTACAGCTCAACGTGCTGATGGACAGGGCTGGAAATTCATGTCGTGTTGGAGCAGCTATGGATCTCTTCGCTTTCAGAACAGTGTTCAACTGGAATGATTCCATTGAAATATGTGTGGCTGAGATTTGAATGACGTCGGTATACCGTCAACGGTCATGTCGCACAATTGACCGCGGAGACGCGGACAGCCAGCCTCAGCGTCGCCCGGAAATAAATTTCCAACTGTCTCAGCGCCAGGTGCAGCTCAACTTTTGTTCTTGCATATGTGATCGGTGCAGAGACTTTCCACCCCCCAGCTCCTGTACAGTTTTTCAAGCCGTGGAAATTGGTGGCGGTCTCAATTTTTACTTTTCCGGACAAACGACTAAGCAGGGTGGAAGCTGAATGACGATGGAAGCCATGATTGACCTTGTGCTTTTTGTTGTGTTGCAACATCGGCATTTCTCACGCTAGTTTCGGCTGCCGGAGTCCGATGACGCAAGGATACCCTTGCAACGATCAGTCATATTTCCGGACTCCGATGGATATTTTGCTCCGGTTGATTTTCATTGGGTCACTGATGATGTGGCTGGAACACGACTCTTCTGCGCGACGGAGCATTTCGCCAACCTGAGTGATGCTGATCTCAGGTCAAGAAGCCCCATCTCCGTTGATTCTGCGATACTAGAGGTCCACCAATAATTTCCCCATCCTCCAGCTTCAGCATTCCCCGTCAACTGGACGAATTAGCCTTGTTCCCTCAACGCATCTAATATGACGGTGTACCTAGCGTGAAATCTCTGTTGCCATCCAGCTCCTGTATACATAATCACGTTCATGAGCAGAACAATTTGAATGCATTTGGAAACCCTGCAGACCTAGTTACCTAACCTTGTCGCTGATACCAGAGTTTCTGGATATTACGATCCCGCTAGGTCCAGAACTATGCAACTTCTATCTAGTCGAGAAGTCACTCACTACCCATGTAATGCAATTCGTCAGCACGAACCTCGACTAGTGGATATAGACGGAGATATGCAAAGATGTTGTCCTTGCTATGTTGCTCCTCCACACCACCATGAACCCCTTTCTTATCCCCGATCGCGTTAACCCGAGTATCAGCGCTGCCCGTCGCTTGAATTCTAATTGCTGGCCCCCATTGAGGTTCAAATTACGTAGTAAGCGGGCTTAAACTCAAGGACGCCAAGGTAGTCCTGGCTACATGTCAAGAATTCTCCGCGCAAGAGACACTGTCTCAGACACCCCATCCCCGTACTAAGGCGGGCATCAGAAGTAGGTAAATTTGGCCGTGTCAAAACCGGACCAACCAGTTAAGTCGGTGGATGCTGACACTGGAGTGCGGGGCAGCTATTCGAGTGACAACCATTCTAACGAGAAGGGAATATATAACTTGTACTTGAACCTTCCATCCTCTCATATTTTTTCTTCTCTTGACATCTTGGGTTCACTCTCCGTCGCGATTGCCATTTAAAGCATCCGCTGTTTAGTTGTATTTCAAAAGCTAAACAGCGGATGTCGACCGACAGGACTTTTCTCTTCTCTACTCCGCAACCTGTATCACTGCGCCCCTGAAAACCAGCCAACCGTACAAGCAATCGTTCACTTGGTGTTTGAAACATCGATAGCCAGGGTTTTGATCCCAAGTCTGGTTTGCATTTCTGTAATGCAAACAAATCGAATGTCATTTATCGTGGGCTGCCTCATTTCCGCAGTTTATGAGCTCAGTGGGACTGGCGAACAAGAGGAGGACGCTTGATCAGCCCTTCCTAAAGTGGGGTGGCAGCTGCATGGGCTGATCAAGGTGCGATTGCCCGTTCATTATTTTGAAGCACTTTACTGAAATGACGTCTAGACTTTGCTTGGTTACCAAATAAGTAACTGCCTAGCGAGGGTCCTCATATCTCTCCTTATCCTGCCCTGTCACGCCCTGTCTTGTATTGGTCCAACCAATCTGAGTTTAGTGGCCACACCCACCACAACCGCCACGAACATGGTTGAATACGATTCTAGATGGTGTGGGTCATGAAGGTCCAATCCATGAGAGAGTGGATGGGTTTCAACTGCTCGATCACCACCCCACTCCTCTTGGTCCATCTTCTGAAGCGACTCCGGAGTGTCAGACGCTTCGTGCTGCCTTCGCCGCAACCGATGAAGCAACTGAATCTTGCTGAGGCTGTGGCGCCTCGATGGTACAAATCGCATAATGTCGTCAATGGTGACCGTAGGTGCTTGCCTAGATTATCGAGATGTCATTTGGCTTCTCAGAAACCTAAACCAGCCCACACGCCACCATTGACCTTCATACCCTTGCATCCATATTATCAAGATCCCAAGCAACCCTTATGTAGTAGGGTTAACGTTCTCTGCTTGCCATCGACGTTGAATTCACCGCAATACAGTCAACGGTGACGTATATGTGGTTGTTCAGGTTATCAAGATCACGTTTGTCTTCCCAAAAACCTCAATCGGCCTATATGCTACCGTTAACGTCTATTCCGATGTAACTGGAGTCGATGGGCAAGTAGTTAACTGTAATACTACTACATAAGGGTTGTTCGGGCTCTTGAAATGTAGAATGGCAAGGTTATGTAGAGGATACTTGATTTTATTAAATCGAAGAAGGCCGGAAGAGACAACGCTGGTCTAAGGGGTAGAGGAGTCGCATGGCTGTCAATGCCCGGCCTAATGTTGCAGTCAGCGTCAAAGGGATGGAGTTTGGTTAATCGAAGGTGGAAGTAGGCTTTTTACGATATGTTGTGACATCTTCCGACAGTTCGTGTACAACGAAGCCTTGAGTTTCTGCGGAGTGGAAACAATTTAACAGGTCTTTATCCACGGATTATAGTGAGAATAAAAGCTTAGGAAAAATTAAAAGAATACTTAGATTGTTTCTTCCAGTCTAGACCTGCTGACCCTCAATGCCAGCATTTTGACACCTGAAGCCTGATCAACGACCATTGGCCCAGGCTACCATAGTAGCGTTGTGCAGGTAGTTATATATATCTTTATCTCACTCTTCTCTTAGAAAGTTCCAAGACACACCCTCACGCTAGCACCCACTACACCTCCAAGAAAGAGCTAATCATAAGTTACCATTTCCGCTCTATCAAGAGCTATTACTGATGTATAGTCTTCTGTAGGGATTAAACAGATCTGTAACTGCCAACATAAATTGAAGACGACATACGATATGTCTAACATTATCGCCATCAACGTCTGGCCCAACTCGAGGCTCCGATAGCCCCACCGCATCACCGCTAATATAGAAAGCCAGCCATAAAACGTGACTCAATATTGCGGTCTATCTCCCCGGACCTGTGTCGACACATGCCCCGAAGGCTTACACGACAGCTGCGGACGTTTAGTGAAACCACAAAACTTCATTGATGGATTGCCAACCCAGAAGTCCATAACTTGAGGGCAGGTGATTGATCGAGGTTTACAGGCAGGGCAGACATCCGTCATCGAGTGTCTAACGATTGTTAAAGGGAGTGGAATCTGTGGTTATTGAACTCTGAAAGCCAGGTGGTGGGGAAGCGTGGTTGTCATTAGTGTTGTTTTGTCTATATACTTTGAAGGACCTGTTCCTCAAAAAAAGCTCAAAATACTGAAGAAGCGTGACCAAATCGGCATCTGGAGAGAGGAAAAAGTATCATGCGGACAAGGTGATCAGAATTGTTGTGTAATGATCATTACTAGCGTTGTCAGACAGTCAGATCTTATCGATGATGTCGAAGATTCCCCCCGGCCCGGGTAGGTCGAAAATTCGGACATTGTGAGAGACGGAGCGTTGTCAAACGCTGTATGAAAAGATAGATACCCTTGGGTCTTAGATCTTAGATTGTGGGTAGAGGATGGTTTCATGATTTCAATGAGAGGAACGCATCGTCCAGAGCTTGCCTAGACTGTACTTGAACGACGGCTGGCAGTTGGATGTTGATGGTTCTGGGGGTTAGCTGGAAGACTCCAGCATTGTAGGCACGCGAAGGTTCGGAGCGAAGATGCACGGGATGTCAACCTATGCGACAAATGCCCGACAAACCGTATACTTCCCAACCATCAATCCAAACTCTTCCCTCTTGTCGAGTTAAGAGCAACTCCGATCTGACAGGATGTTTTCCCGTCGTAATCAACTAAAGACCTTCTTTTTTATTTCAGGAGATAACGAACGTATGAATTGACCTTGGTCCGGTTTTACCGACCTCCTGCTTGCTACAACGCTGGTTCCCTTCCACAGACCTGTTGTCAATACAATCTGGACTCGCCTGGTTGTTCAGCATATCATGATTAATTGTTAAGCAAACTGCTATAAACCTTTATCTTCCGTTCCCAGTCTCTGTCTACAGGCTTCAATGACTTGCAATGCATAACTTGGTGGAATGCTGGCTGCGAATGGCTACGAAAACGGGTTGAGTGGGAATATGGAAGGGTGAATTGCATATTCTTCTGTTTCCTCATTCTCCAAAATCCCATTCTTGCCTTGTATTATTTGTCAAAGTAAAGGTAGACATGGACCAATGTGGCTGGAATTTAATGTTGGAAATATTGGACTAGTCACAAGGCTTGAAAGTCCGAATGCTGATCTGAGCACATGCAGCAGCCTTCATGATGAGACAAGCAGTCAGCAGGAGGGGCACGTCCAGAAGGTGTGATTACACCTGTGCCAAAGACAGTTGGTACAATCTGCGACAGTGGAATGAATGAAAATAATAGCTACTAGTTTCTCAGTACATGGGAAACTCCAATCGCTTGTAGTTCGGGTCAAACACATCCACCTCGATCCCAACATCATAAAAAACATAAAACCTTTTCTCAGGGTAAATCGGATCACTCCCAACCGTAAAAGGATTCTCCCCTTCGTTGTACATATAGCTCTCAGCCTCAGCACTTACATCAACCACCTTTCTGCCCCTGCGTTCAACCAAGACTTTAATCCTGGGCTGGTTCTCTCTCGCTCGGTCCTGCCAACCAAGTGTAGAGCGCATATCTTCGAATAAACCTCGGTAGCAGTCTCGGTACCAGGGTGTGAACTCTAGAAAGCTGAGCTCAATTGACTTGAGCGTGGTTGGCATGGCGGCTAGAAAGTCTCTCACGTCATCTTGTTTGACGAAAAGCCGTGAAATAGAAAGATGGCGGAGATTAGACCACTTGTCGATGGGGAAGATGCTACTGAGTGGAAAGCAGTGCTCGTCTCTACCGATCACGTCCCATAGATCGTCATCTTGGAAATCAATGTTGGTCGAGAGGCTGACGTGTTGTAAGTCTGTTCCAATGCTGAGGAGATGGTGGACCTGGTTGTAAAGCGCAGCCGAATCATCAGGGTCCTCGACACCGATGGGGTAAAGAGGAAGGTCAAATCGTTTCAAGCCAGGGTGGCTCATGATAGTGACGAGATCCGTGTACTCGGCACTCTCTGTCTTCTCGAAGAGACGGAAATTGATCCCGGTTGGGAGGTGATTGACATTAATAGAGAACTCTGCGATCTTGCTGGTGGGGTTTTCGCGTAGATGTCGAGCGACTTCACGAGTAACAACGCAGAACCCACGCCATTCTTCCTTTTCTTCGCCTTCCCAAGCTTTAATGTCAGGTAGGAAGTCCTGATACAGTAGGGTCCCGGGCCAACCTCGTGCAATAGGGTAGATAAGGTTTTGAGGAAGAGATCTGATAGTAGGAGTGTAGTAAAACGGCTCCAAGTGCCTCCCGTAAGTCGCGATGGTGAGTTCAACTCTTGTCAAGTTGGGGAAACGCGTCAAGCCGTATCTCAGCGCACCAATGTCCCGACTTTGGGAGATGACCTCTTTTTGCCCTTGCAGTAATTTCTGGTATTGCTTGTAGGACTCTTCAGAATCGCCTGAAACCTCGATGTGAGCAAGATTTTCACGGTCTTTCTTTAAGATGTCTTGGACCTCCTTGAACTCGCCCTTGTAAAAATAGCGATACCAAGGGGATACTCCTGTAGCCGACTCATATTCATGATCTCCTTCTGTTGGTACAAAAGCAGTGGTCCGTAATCCGTATTCATCCCAGAAGCGCGCATCATCGTAGATAATTGCTCGAACGCCCAGTCTCAATGTATCATCTTTTGCGATAGCTGTAAAAACCTCTATGTCGCGTGGATTAGTAGAGAGGAATACACGGTCCAAACGAAGCTGAGCGATTTTAGATAAGAAACTGCATGTCTGGCGCAAATTCTTTATGGATAGATTGGATAGGCTGGATATGATTTGATCGAGAAGCTCAACTGGGAGATGGCTGAAAGCCCCGGCGGGCTCTCGGTGCTGGAGGTATGAGATCATATTTATACGCGGCCGAGATGTGGCAACCTCTTCTGCATGAGAAAGTCAATTCACGGTGAATTCTAAAGTGGTGGGTTCATACCCCGCGCTGACAGCTCCTTATCAGTTGATAACTACCCGCCCAAGTGGGTAGTCTAATGTGGTCTACGGCTTAGACAGTCAAGACAAAGTAACCCAAAAGCCGGTCTGGATTTCGCATACGGTGAGCAGGTTATTTCATCTCGTGAGCTCTCGATGATCAATTCTTCTGACACCCTGACGCCGCGCTCACTCATGCTTGTTTGCTGCCCAGGCACTCCGCCCAACGTGGTCTTACTTGAAGCAGCGACACCAAATCTCCAACCGTGTACGCATCACCCGCTCAAAAGGAACTATCACCAGGTCGAATATGGATTCTGAGTCAATTTAGTTGACTGAAAGACATCGTTCGCGCACGGTCAAATTTCACTGCGTTGTTTATTGGGGTATGGCTGTCTACCAGCTAAAGCACAAAGTCAAGATCCACTGACAAGATTACCAATCATACCCATGCACTGCTGTCTCATCTCGTTGATCATGAATATCCAGATAGACTCATACAAAAAAGCAAACCCAACACCTCCTTCAAAGACCTCTCCCCAGCTTACCGGCTGGTGTATATACAGAAACACTGAAGACGGATAGAAAACAAGTACTACTCAGATTGAAGCAATGTCAACAAGCCGTTTCGCTTCCTCAACAATAGTGGCCATCATTTTCTCGCTGGCAAGCCTCTCAGCTGCTTGCTGAACATCCTGCTTAGCCTCCTCTATCAATCCCTCAAGTTCAATTTCACGGGCCGTAAGGCTGGGTAGATCAGCTGTGCCCTCACCATTGACAGAGAGGCGTTTGAGCCTCTTGAGGACGCTGGCGACAATCGCGTCACCCATGTCAGATACATTGCGCCTACGTATGTCGTCTAAGCCCTCACAAGTAGGACCGGGAGAGTCAAGGACCTGCTGGGACCAGTAGGCATGAGCCCGTTGGTAGGCTTTCACGTCCTGGATGTAGTCCTGGTGCTGCTGGAGATCGGTTTCAAGCGCTTGCTGTTTCTCCTGGCTGTCCTGCAAGACCTTGGTGGCATCTTCCACCGTGGAGCGAGGCTGGTCAACAAGCTGGGCTTGAAGTATGGGGTTGATGCACTTAAGACAGGAAAGCATCTCAGTAGGCGTTGAGGGTATGGTGAATGTTCCTTTGGGGGGTTCTCGACGGCGCTTGGCCGGGGGAGTAATCGGGGAGGAGCTACCATCGGCGCCGAGCAGAGCGAGGAGAAGGGCGCTTGGTGTTTCGAATGAGGTGGGTAGGTCGCGGCCTTGCAGCCAGTGGTCGATTGCTGCTAGAACAAAGACACCACAGGAGCTGCTGTCTTGCTGTTCGGGTCCAGACTATAGTCATTGCAGTCAGTATATGGCTCAATATATGCTACTACATCGTGTGAAGGCTTACAACTTCTGTGAAAGAGAAGGCCTCAGCGCTCGAGTCGAACCAGGTAGCAAGGCGTTTCGCATCCTTCCGGTTGGCTGGATCTGGAAGGGGATTGTACTACTGCACCTCCTTCCTGTCGATGTCAACCTTGGCCACCGTCCAATGGGTATTGCCGTGGTTCAATGGCATGATGACGGTGCCAGTGGTGAGCTTGGGAGGGGGCCGAGCGAGAGTAGACTGCGAGAACTTGATGTATCCCGGGTTGAACACCTTCATGGTGTTGTAGACAGGAAGACGCTTGGCGAGCGACTCGATAGCTTCGTCGTTGAGCCACTCCTTATTCTTAAGCTGCCGTCGGATCTTGACGGGGTTGTAGAAGGCATCGTACGTTCGCTTGCCCACCTGCTTGTTGGTAGCAGGCGTCGGGGTATCATCGTCCGAGTCGTCATCCGTCGCGAGCTCGAGAAGTTCATGATCTGCGACTTCCAGCTCTTTTAGATTGATGGGGCTGCTGACTTGCTCGCGTAGGTATGCTCTGAGGTCTTGGGATGCGCCCTCGAGTGTCTCCTCGGAAGAGGGTTGGTGGTCGGTAACTGGGCTTGCAATGGTGGTGTTCGGTGGAGGGGGAGGAGTGGTGCCAGCAGACTGTACAATAGACACGGGACAGTATGGAGCGTCGGTCGCTTGGAGGGTTGCTGAGGCGCCAGTAGAGTTCTAATCAACTGCGCCATCGGCACTGCGAACTGTTGCAAGGCTCTCGTCGTGCTGCTGAGACTCGGGCGGCGGATGTTGTTCGGACATGGTGAAGCGCAAAAGCGAAAGCCACCAGGTTTTGTTGGTCGGGCGCTTGAGATACAAGATGGGTGGGAATGCGATGAGGCGCGACAAGAGGAACCGGTGGGCGCAGTGAGTAGGAATGCTAAGACGCTGGAGTGAAAGGCGTAGTGGGTTGAGAAGTGACTCGGGCGCTGTGGGAACAGATGACAGCCCAAATATGCTGGTGCTGCTCTGGAGACAATAGATAATACGACGCGGGTTTTCGTATTGTTGTGATTGATGGCCCAGCCACCGACCGCGTTTACCCCGCGTTGACAGAAAGTAAACAGTGGGTTTCCACTGGAGGGGCATCGGAAGAATTAGCCACAGAAAATGAGAGACGAAATGAAATAATGTGGTCATATCATCCCAGCCTAGACCAGAACTTGGGTTCTTCTGTTATTCAACTGAAAGGCTGATACATATCTAGTACCTGTTCTGTCTATTCAGAGCTGAACAACCTGAACAAAAGTCAGTCTGACGTGTCTCTTGTTGATCAAGTCTCCACTGAAGCTGTACACAGACTGACTCCAAATCTCTCTCCAACTCCCATCGATCAAAACCCAACTAAAATACATGCAGTCATTTTCTCCTCCTTGGTTCCTTCTTACTTCTTCCAGCAATATAGATTTCGACATTGTCCGATAACTGGAAGTGTCGTGCTCAAGCTGTAGGAATTCTAGTTGATACATCTCAATGTTTACCCCGCCTTCAGCAGTCACCCGCTGTAATTTAGTGCATCGTCCACTGGAAGACCAGGACCCAGATCAATTCCAGCCTCGACCTCGATCCTTCTCCATCGGAACCCAAATGGAAAGCATGCAATCGTCAAGACTTTACTGGTAGCTTTGTCTTTTCCTCGAATGGCTTTAGTTGTTCACTTAGGCAATGGCTGTAGGGTTGGCATATTGAGGCTCATTTCTTCTGATCCTCTTTACCCCGTGATGCGCGTAGTGTGATCCCACTTCGTAACAGATTCTGCGTTATTAACAGTTATTTATGATGACTGTACTCTTCAAATTATGCTCGGTCAGCTGCTACTCTTCCATAGGAGGCTCGTCACACCATCCTATAATTGAGAATGGCAGTATGAGCCTTGTCGGAGTTGTGGAGGTCAAGTCCTACTCTCCTCAACTGGATCCAAAGGCTACCCTGCACAGATCAGCTTGTTTACATCCGAAACGTCTTATTGACTCGGCTCAATCTACCGACAAGTAAAAATGATAGACCTCATGCATCATTCTTCGTTAGATTCCCCTCCTTCATTCTTCTTCATTTGACACGGGTTTCACGCTGAAGTGACAACTGAAGACGATCTAATCGTTCGTGGTGTGTTTGATTGAGTCACGCGGAGATCACAAAATCCAGCCCAAACAACAAGAGTCCCTATCCTCAGGGTATCCGAAAGATTGGCCCCTGGATGTGTAAGAGATAAAACGATTTAGTCACTTTATGCTAGCTTATAGTAACATTTAGGCTACTTTATTATGGTAGCCAGAGCGTTAGAAAATATCATATCTTCTAACGTAGCCTTCAATTTACACGCGCTTTCTAAATGTAAATAGACTCACGCCATTCATCCAATCAGAGTTGCCTCGATGGCTCAGTGGTAGAGCGTGTCACTAGTAATGACAAGGTCCACGGTTCGATCCCGTGTCGAGGCATTTGTCTACAACATTTTCTTTTGTCTTCGGTGGCAATCGTCCTTTTTGGATGTTTAGCACATGATGGACGGCGTTAATTTCAGGGACTGACTAAATTTGTTGAACTGCTTTTCCGATGGTCGCGACATGTTGCATTCAGATTGAGGATTTTAGTAGGAGTGATGTCGTTGTGGGATCGGTATGACTCAGATTGAAGTGGAATTAGCATAAATACATCACCACAACCAAATTATTTAACAAAACAATTCATTTTTGCATCAACATGGAATATCTTCAAGACATCACAAACCCAAACATTTGTCTGTCCGGCGGCGCCGACGGAGCTGATATCGAATGGGGCAATTGCGCTGATTCAATTGGCCATCAAGTTATACACTGGAGCTTCCCCAGTCATCCAAGCATCGCACTAGAAGATCAGCTTATTCGTCTCACCGATGAGCAACTTACACAAAGCGATGAAGCCCTCAAAAACGCAGCCAAAACTCTAGACAAGAGCCTTCCAAAGCGACCCAAGGTTTCGCGTTTATTGCGTCGCAATTACTTCCAGGTTGCTTGGAGCCAAGCATGTTACGCCGTCACCTATTTTGAAGGGGAAAAGCAGGCTCCAGGTGGGACAGTATGGGCAACGACCATGTTTACTCAATTACATCCCGGAAATCAAAACTTGTATGTCTTTGACCAATTGACAAGTGTTTGGCTGCAGTGGATGGGGGAATCTTGGCTGGAGATTGACTCCCCGCCGCGACCGTGTGGAATTTGGGCTGGGATTGGGGCACGCGCCTTGCAGCCAAATGGACGGGATGCAATCCGCAAGCTGATGGGCGTGGACTATGATCATCAAGCAATCACAGTATGCAGGGGCCGTGATGAAGTCTTTCAGTGTATTGATACTTGACCTAATGACTAGCTTTTAGTTGTAAATTTCTTTGTTCCTTCAATGAATTAGGGTGCGTTGCTAGCAACTACAAATGCGACTGCTGCTTTTATATCTTTAAATATGTAGAATTGAGAAATTAAGGTATTCGGATACTATTAGAATGAAAGCTAGGAGAACTTCCTAGCCACTGGAATTAAGACGCTTTTTGACTGATGGTTTGATAATTGAGAGTAGCTCTACTAATAATCCTGCCTGCTATAATTTATCGTTGATATTACCGAGAAAAATCAAAGAACTTGGACTATTATAGAAAGCTAAGATGAACAACTAGAAGTCTGTACCGGTATAAACCAATCGTCGCTAATATCAAAGATTAAGCACTATTACGGCAGAGGGCCAAATGGTGAATCATACCGCTGGGCATGGAGTACTGTAAATACTATTCCAATTGTGTAAAGTATAAACTCAAGATCTAGAGGTATGTAATTGTAAAAGGAAATCATAATCTTTAATAACTTTGCTATAGTCAAGCAATGAAAGGTACTAGAAGTACTGTAAGTCATACAAGAGAGAGTAAGACTGTAGGTAAGTATAACCTCCTCTGGACTTTTGCCTTCAACACTGTTCAAATCCTCCAAGATACTACACATGTTTCTATTGCCTTTTGGCAATGCTGTGTAAAGGAACCCTAGGCCCTCCCTTTGAAAGATGTTTGAGCCTGGCGTACTCTTAGAGACTATAAGCACGCAGTGAAAAACCCGGTAAGTATACAACTCCAAGTACCAAAGTGGCTGTTGCTCTTTCTGACGGTCATAGTCAAAGTCTAGAATAACAAATCCTACAGTGCACCCTGATACCATTACTGGTCTATGCCAGGCTTCTGTAAACTCGACTTTGTCCCAGCTACTGTAACCTAAGTGCTGCGTACAAGGTCCTTGACAACGCTTTCCGATCCAAGGCAGCCTTCTTGGGATACCTATAAAACGTAAAGCCACTGGCCGATCGATCCACATTGGGTGTGCACGAAATGTTTGCTCCGAAACACGGCGAAGTTGTCCTCGAGCCTGATCTCGAAATCTGGTGTTTGTCGAGTCAGAAGGGAATCGAAAGCCATCGTTATCCCTATCGGCAAGACCTTGCTCAGAAACAGGATATATGACTGCTCCGTCTAATGATGCCCATGACCAAGGTGGTGCGCGAGCCTTCGTAGGTTTTCTCGTCAAACACCCATTAGCTACTACCCAACTTAAGTCGAGGATAAAGTTGAATCCCCAGATTCCAGCAAAGTAATCATCGTGTACTTGACGTTGTATGGCCGATGCGATGCCTGCTAGAGCATAGAGTTTGTCCTTCTCTCTAGTGAGTGTGCAGCGTGAGAACCATGTAACAATTTGCAGCCACTGTCGGCCAATCTCAATACGGGGATTTGTTGGCGAAAAGCTCATGTTCAGTCCAGGGGTATCATGAAGATAATGATATTGCAGTGTTTCAAGAGACAGAACCCGATTACCTTGCGTTTCAAGGTAAATCTGCGATGGTAAAAAATGAATGATGCGCGAAGAGAGCAGGCGCTCCTGCAACACCCAGCCGCGCCAGGCGATTGCGCTATCGTGCGCCATGTCCCCGGCGAAATAGCACGGTAGTGATAATCCGAAGACCTGCTGGTCCTTTCCTGGGAGAACTACTAAAGGCTTGTGGAAGGTGCTGTTCAAGAAACCTTTGTCGTTGTTGTCTGCGGTATGGCACGCAATTGTGCATAGAGCGTTTTGATAGATATCCCCCATTAGTTTTGATTCTCGCTGCCAATCAGTCTCATCATCCTGTATGATGCAGAGTGAGTCAATCCACAGATATCGAATACCTAACTCGTGACACACTTTAATAACTTCTTGGAAGGTGCGAGAGAGTTGTTGCCATTGAATACCCTTTCGATGCTTTCCAATGTTATTACTGGTCGTCGTAATGTGTGGTGCTGAGCTCCACCGATGGCTCAGGGCCACGTATGCTCCTAGGGTTCCTCTCTGCGGCTCAATGAGCCGGACTGTGTCGGAGACATCGAATTTAGAGATGCCATACAGGGTATGATCACCCACATCTACCACGCGGGATGGCATGACGGTTTCAAACATCCCTTCGGTGCTCACGGAGTTCCAAAGAGTATCCTTGGCGAACAAGAGCTGCTTACTTAGCCAGCTATGGTTGAGCGAATTGCCAGTGTGGGCTTTCTGGGGGAGGTAACACAGCTCATCATCATCCAATTCACTTGACCCTGTTTTGATATCGGTGTCAGTTCTAAATGTGACTTCTAGCCATTTTTTCTCAGATCTTGATCAAAAACCTACGATGTTCAGAAGATAGTATCAGCGTGCAATGTGCCCGCGGTGAAACAAAGACATCAATGAAGCTTTCTCGGCCGCAGATAGCTACCCAGCCAGGAAACCCCGGGCAGAAAGAGTTGTACACTACACTTTTGGAAATAGCGTTATCCAGCCAGTTCATATCGCGGTTATCCATCATTAATGTGCATGTTGCAGAAAATTCCCTGCGTAGCCCTTGGCGGATGAGACGGCAGAGGTCGCAGCTGGCTGCGCGTAACGAAAGCTCTTTATAACCTCGTATATGCCTCTGAAACTCTGAGTGCAGAGGTAGTTGAATACTGTGGCAAGAACCACAAAGGTGTTGCCCAGAGTCATTGCCATCGAGGCGAAATGATAGCCTCTCGACAGTACTTGGCTATAGATTGTTCGGATTCAGACCTCAGAAATACTGGAAGGTGTAGGCACTTACAATCGCCATTGTTGACTGTAGATGGCTAATGAGCTATTTTACTGGCGTCGGGGACGAATGATACACAAGATCGCCTGAGTTGTAAATTATTAGTAGACGGAGAAGTAGTATAGTAGAAACGAGAGCCGTGGATCATAACTGTCAAGAAGTGGTGTAATAGTTGTTATAAGATTAATATTGATAGGTAACAAATCACGACTTTACGGTAAGGCTCTTATGAAGCTCTTTGGCATTCAGTGATGAAAGGCGGTGAATAATGTTGGCTGACTTGGCGGTCAAAAAGTGTGCTCATTAAATGATGCGATAGGTTCCCCAGGTACTGTTGTTCTGTAAATGTGATAAGTTTGGAATTTTGACGGCACAGTCGAGGGGCACAGGGACCAAACCAACAAAAGACCCACGGTAAATAGAAGAACAAACCTTGAGAACGTGTCAGGTTACATTGGCATCTTGACAATGACAGAACACAGACTTGATCTTCTGAAGCCCAATTGATAAAACAATATATGCACGTTTTTTCTTTTTTATTATTCCCGTTGCATTGTGCTTGCGATATGCATTCGGCAATTAATTTCTTGTCTGCAGTGAACGGACCGGCATCAATTGTACAATCCACTGAGTACAAAGTAGTCCCTTCTTGCTAAATTTACGGCTACAACATCGTCTCCCGTATTGTCTTTCATCTGTACATTAAGTATGAGCCCTGACATCAGCAGTTCAGTCGCCGAACAAAAGGCAGAAGTGGATACATCCGGATGTTAATGGTTGGGATCTAAACCAATCGTCGTTGACTTAAAGTCCCTGCCTGTATTCTTATCGAACATTGAAAGTATAAGTTTCACCCTGGTATCCCTAGCAGGATATAATTCAACGGCCCGCCTTACTCATCATTGATAGAATCTCCGATAGAGCACAAACGTGTCTATGCCTCCTCTTCTACGACAGTGGAAAGCAAAAGAAATCATGTCATTGGTGGAAGCACCACTGACTAGGCGGCAACAAGGCATATATATCTTGTGAGGAAAACATCATCCCAGGCAGGGCAGTACGAAGTGACAGTATGATGGGTTTGACATTGAGGCAGATAGGTAGAATTGGAACGTCGAGCGACTCTGACAGGATTTCAGGAATACGGAACTGTCTGTCTAATGAAACAGTGGGTCACTTAAAATGATGTAAAAACTCATGCACGTGCAAACGTTCGCGCTGCATGGCAGTTGTGCACCGGAATGGCCCTGGTTCCGGATATCTTTTGTCCGTACCCCCGAAAGCACGATGCGACAGGGGAAGAAATAAATGATTTGATAGAGCATGGTCCTTGAACCGCTTTTAGATGCATCATAGAATCAAGGACCCAAAAGGACATTTAGGGAAACCACAAGGTCTCACGAATATTCAGTACGACGATCAATCTTACCGCCGGAATATATAAGTGTGGATCGAAACAATAGGTAGAACTGGTTTGGGTGACCTAGAACGATGCTTAGATTTTCTAGTAAAGACCGAGCGTGATGGCAGTCTACATATCCTTTACCTAGTGTGTCCGCCATGATCACCACCCTGCACACCTACTTCACTCCATCAATGTTTGTGCGGCCCATACTGTCCAAACAATGTCTTATTAGTCCAGGCTGTCTCAGACCGAAGTAGCGCTACAGGTATTCCCTATCATCTCCATTCCTTTTCAAGAGCCTCAATTAGGTAGTGCACTTGGTGCGGCCAAGAGCAGTGAACCAGCTCACTTTGGACCACTTGCCATTGGCGTTACATTTTCCGCCGTTGACACCGGAGGTCCTGCATTGAGTCTGGCAGTCATCTACACCGAACTAGATGCAGAGAAGGTTTTTTTTTAGTTCACAATATAAAGTATCCGGGTTGTTACCAAGGCTCGATGAAACTTACATTAACACAGCAGTGGGAGCCATCTGCGTAAAGGCACTGGCAGGTCTGTCCAGTCGGGCTTTGAGCAGCAACACTGCTGATAGCAGCGGCGACGATAGCCAGGATAGAGAGACGGACCATTTTGTTGATGTAGTAGTGGTAGTAGTAGTGGTAGTGGTAGTGGTAGTAGTAGTGGTAGTGGTAGTGGTAGTGGTAGTGGTAGTGGTAGTGGTTGTTGTTGATGGAGAGAAAGAAGAGAAAAGAAAATGGGAACGCTTCTCAATTTATAGAAGACTCAGTCAGCGATTGCTTCTACAAATCCCTCAATAGTATACGGAATCGTGGTGCCTTACCGACCACCCGTCTGGTCAAGAGTGAGGCAAGGGAAAGTGTTCGCGACTTCACTACATGTTCAAGTGGTTCGACCGTTTGGATGAATATGCAGGGGGCAAAGGTCCCCTGCTCGATTGACGGCAAATGTCGACTTACACCCTAATTGGTCGAAGATACCTTCGCCATGGATGCCAAATCGGGACGCCTCACTTATGGAGCATCACAATATAGCATTGAATATAGAGAGCAACAACCCGACCTTCTCAAGCTCGCAACGCGGGCGCATGTTAGCCCTGTAGCTTGGACCCACCCAGTCGGTTCAGACCACGATTCAACAACAGCTTCCGATTAACCGAGCTATTCATCGCTACATGAGTCGTGCAAACCACTAGAGCTCTCACAGTGACAAGCAGGCACGTACCAGTACAAGGTTGTCAAATACGACGCCGCAGACGGAAAAATTAAATGCCTGACAGCTATGTAACGTCCCAACTTTTATACTTTCGGCTATAATGAAACACCGCGTCGAAAGATAACTTGTCACCTGGGTAGCATTAAGAAGAGCAATATGCCCCCGTTTTGTGGAGAGTTGAAGGATTGACAACTGCACGTGTAGTCATGGCCGTCCTATGGCAGCTGCACGGACGGTCTTGACATAAAATTTAGACTTTAACTACATAAACTCAATATCCGATTTCATTTTACTATGCGAACTCGATACCAGTTACGGCTTAATGTACGGATAAAATAGCCTTTCACTACGACGTGGCAGCAGCTGAGCATGCCGAATATAGTGGACACCGCGATACTCTGTAATTTCAACATAATACTACTATGTAGGATACTTCGCCATCTCGTGCGACATGAGATTACGCCCAATGAATGGCATGCTTTTGACGATCCAGGTTTTTTTTATGACTGTCCCAGCATTCAAGGCGTACAAATTTAACTCAGCACCCTGATAGACACAAGGTTACTGAATGACATCATCGTCATTTGACGGACTCAACTTTGATAGGCATACCTATTTGGTTTGACTAGTAATCGCAAGAGCTGTCAGGAGATTTTTTGACGTTTGAATCCAGAGCGATATTTCGAGGAGCGAGCGCCTTTTTTCTGTGGCTGAGTAGCCTGACTGGATGCGGAGATGATTAACCCGGGTTGGGATGAGGAGACTCGGATGCTGGCCGACCATCGTGGGCAGCAACACCAGCAGCAGGACGACTAGCAGTCTGCTCTACCTTATGAACCACGTCCTGCTGAACAACAGTTGCCAACAGCATCTTCCTTGAGTCCTCAATCTGCTACTAGCAGGACAGTAACCTTTAAGAACCGAAGTTTATTAGTTAACTTGGGAGGAATGAGGGGACTCGGGAAGTAGATTGAAGTAAAAAGATTATATACAAGAGGTTCAAGACCTAGGGAATTGGGAGCTCCTGTTATGTACGATTCCTTTTTTGCCATGTCTAAGTCCCTGTAACGAAGACTGACGCCCATGAACTGGAAAAAAACTCAAATCTTGTAGTCTTAAAAACCTCGAAAGACTCGAAAGTCTCATCAGCACCCATAAATGCTTTAACCTATCGGGCCTCCGTAAGCGTGTATGGTTACCCCAAGCCTCTACCCGATGGCCTCATCCTCCACCTCCATAACACCGGCCTCTTCCACGTCCACAACTAACTCCTTCAGTTCATCGTAGAAGTAGAGATCCCACAACCTCATTCGCTAGCTTTAATACTTAAGCGCAGAATGCTCATAAGATGGCATCACGATAACGGACTTGGGACGTCTATTTCTTTTGGTTGTGTCGATGATGGTTTTGGTTCGTTCCGGGCCGTCATGATGAGATGTTGGGGTATTGCGTCCTTCGCTTGAGCTCCTCAGCTTAGGACATCGATGGGCGGCAAGTACGTAGTAACTTTATAATCTTGGCCCTTGCATACTTTCGTGCTCTCTGCTTATTATGCGTTGGTTTGCTGAATTGTTTATGTTCAATATAATTACTTTTAGTCTGCTGCGTTAACCTGTATGGTAAGACACTGGCTTGTGTATATGCATGCTGTGTCGAGCATGCTCTACGAATGTGTGTTGAGCCTGATTAAGGTGAATACGAAATGATGATTGAATTCGCTCACAAAGAACAGAAATGACAGTTGTTATCCTTTACCCAGTTTGCCCACCATAATCCATAGTCCACAGACTGCCTGACCATCCACCTTAGTCCCTACCACCGAAGCGACCCATCCTGGCTCAGGTCGTCCGAAACTGATAGATCGTGAAGGTTCTCCTCTATCATCCCAAGTCCTCAAGCCCTTCGCTTACAAGGTGCACTTCTTGCGGCCAATGCCAGTAAACCAGCTCACACTGGACCACTTGCCACCAGCATTACAAGCGCCGCTACTGGAACCGGAGGTTCTGCATTAGGTATTAAATGTTTGAAAAGATAATAGTTAAAGAGTTTGCTATTTCTGCAGTTTAACCTTTATAGGACTTATAAAGCTTGTTATAAGTATTCTATCTCAATCCTATACTCATCATTCTTTACACCAACTAAAGCGACCTTGATGCCCCATCCAGATACTTCATATGACTTTGTACCAGTCATAGAAAGTGTTGCATCGTTCAATGGCTCCCAGCCGCTAACTTCACTGCCGCAACTGTCAGATCCAGGGGTTGTATCGAGAACACGAATAGGACCCAGTCCCGTAGCAACACTCGTATCAATCGTATAGAGAAGAACACCAGGAGCACATATCCTTTCATCCGCATTCTTAGCCACACGGGCTTCAGCAACAAGAGCAGACGTTTTGTTAACTGCGACAACCACGGCCTTAGTGCCTCCTTCAGTCTCAACGGGCTTCAAGGTATGTCTGGTAGTGCCAGGTTCGAGAATGCAATCAATGTCTTCATCGAGTAACCAACCTAGCCTCCACTTGTCCCAGGCGAAGTAGTCTGGGGCGATTCCTCCAACATTCCCCATTACATTCCAGCCACCGGTAAATTCACCAGTAGGAAAGTTAAGATCAAGGGGATATAGATCGGGTAGACACATAGAGTGACCAGTCTCATGGTTAAGCGCTTTATAGCCCCAGGAATTGTAAGGGTCGACGCCAAAGGTAACAGCTCTTTTTGATATCAACTGGTTGTCTCGAGTAAAGACACCGAAGGATGAGGCCAAAGAGCGAGTGAACCATGCCGCGTTTTGTGTTGGTACAATATATAAGATATCTGTCTCGGCTGGGGGTGGGTTCTCGCCATTATTCATGTATGCATCTAGTGCATCTTCAATATAGGCATAGTGTTGCTGGTTAGTTAAACCAGCCTCCCAGTTATATGATTCTGCGGAACGCGGCATGCGATAGAATTTGGAAGTATCGGCAGTGATGTTGAGTTGAAGCTGGTGAAAACTGGTTTCTTGGAACCATTCGTTGGCATCGGGAACCAGGAAATTGTAAGTATCCTGCGGAGACTCTCCTTCGAGGGCCTCTGCATCGGCAAAATCAACAAAGATCATATAACCTTGGATAGTGCCCTTGCTAGAGACGCAGTCTGTCATAAAGCCATGTCCAACACTCTGCCATGCAAAATCATTCCTAGGCAGCTTACAGGTCGGAACCCATGGCGTGTTGTCTTCAGGAAAAGTACCATTGGCAGGAAATGTGCTGTTGGCGGAAGTGTTTGGCGGTAGGGAATCCGTTTGATTGGTAGGTTGAGTCTGGTTGTTCGGTAACGGTTGACACACGAACGAAGCGGCTGCAGGCAGAACGAGCGACAGCAATGCCGCCTTGCCGAACATGATGTACAGTCTCTAGGAGGTTGAAAGGTTGATATTCTACACACATTGCCTTGTTGAGCTTCCATACTCGGTATATATATATTGTATCTCAAAGTCTGGCACGTGCGCTGTGCTCGGTGGTAAGTGCCTTAACTGGACTAGCTTTCCCTAAATACACGAAGGAATACGCGTATAGCGATCGTGAAACGAGCTTAAAAATGAACAGGCCAATCGATACGAACATTTGAAATTAAATATTATAAAGCATTGCAAGTATACAAGGGGGTGATAGCTGACTCGGTGGATCCAGGACGGAAGATCACGATTGATATGGTAATTTACGAACAAAGCCCTGCTTCAATACACCGCGCTTTGATTGCACCATCGCTACAGACAATCCTCTCTGGGGGGATATTTTCAACTGGATTCTTTGTCTCTCCTGCAGTGATAGCGATAGATTCTGTCCCACCATCTACCGCCAATGAATGGTGCTCCAGGGATATGCCAGTTCTTGCCGCCGACATAATGATCATCAGTATTGCCACCACAGTTAACGACAATGCCGATAACGATCAAGGCTACTATTGTGATAACCTTGACGATGCTGAGCCAGTACTCGAGCTACAGAAGTAATTAGAACAAGAAACTAATCAAGGGCTGTTTGAAGCGACTCGATTGTCTTACCTCACCGTAAGCGGCAACAGTGATGATGTTAGCCAGGATCAGAAGAACCCAAAAGATCAAACTGATAGCCCAGCCAAGGGAGTTGTCAGTCCAGTACTGCAGGAGAATCTGTAATGCGACTAGGTCCGCAGCCGTCGTAATAGCATCATTGAGCCAATAGTTCCAGGTCAACGCAAAGCCAAAGGCATCATCGACAAAGCGACCGGCAAAGGTACAAAAGCTTCCTGCAACCGGAACAAATGTAGCCATCTCACCCAGCGATAAGAGCGTTAGAAATATGATGGCGCCGGTGATGATATAAGCTAGTAGTATCGAAGCTGGACCTCCAGTGGCGAGGGACTTGCTTGTGCCGAGGAAGAGGCCAGTGCCAATGGTGCCGTCAATGGCAAGCATCTAGACTTGACGTGCTGAGAGGCTACAGCGGAGGAGATCATGTGTTGCGCCTACAGCCTCTATGTTTTGGCAGTCAGATTAGGTTTTATCGGAGAGTTGGCAGGCAGACTGATTGTCTGCTTGGGTGATGTCCATCCCATGCGAAGGGGGAAAGTCTTTATCATTCATGTTATGTTGAGACAACAAATAAATCAAAGAGCACAAAAACGCGCTCTGGTCGATTTTGTAGGGATTTGCTACGGGAGAAGCTCCGTAAAAGAAGTGATGGCAGTGATGAGGGCGAGAATGAATTGACTACGGGTCTACTTTTATACTATTAGGTGTCGTTCTGGAACATGGCCAAACAGTTCACCAATCAGACCTAGGGCAATCCTAGACATTTACAATTCTAGATAAGAATTGCACAATCGCTAAAAATGGGCGTAGGATATCTAAATATCAACTTAAGAGCTCCGGTCGGTGTGATTATCGGTGTAGTATCGGGCACTACCTGAGCTGCTATGCGCCTCACAGGGGCTAGCTTCAAGTGATTACAAGGAACAGAACTGTACAAACGCGTCATTTAGCTTCGTTTTGGCAGGTCGACCCAGCCTAGTGTATAGGGGATGGACGGGCATTGTCTTGGGAATCATTTCATAGTAATGGCATTGAAGACTCAAGTCGAAATTCCTTGGTCGGGCTTATTGTCATGGCTCTGACATGTTGGCTCTTAAAGATTATTACTACTTCAATAATTACTATCATCTTGTAACGGGTTCGGCCAGCAATGGATGATCAGCAAGATTGAGCCAGAAGTTAGTCTCAAAATTTTGCAAGCCACTACTATCCAGAGCCCCAAGTTCGTATCGTTCAAGGCAGGCCATTGTTCTGCACTCTCGGCTTCCCGCGGCTGCGGTTCTACTATAGTACCTGTTTTGAAGGACGATTCAATGACGCGATCAAGTAAACGCTTAATAATCTGTGTCGCATGAGCCAGCAGTGCGTAGTTCGGAGAGTCGACGTAAACCAGCGTGCCTCTCTCAATCTCTGCAACAAGGATACTTAGGTCTTGGAAGACTTTCGAGATATTTGCCTGTGGGAAAGTCAAGGAGGATGATTGATTGACGAGTATCACACATATCACTCCAGCAGCTGATAGCCCGTAGTAGGCGACCTTCCACACCAAAGATGTACCAGAGTTGATCAATTGATCTTTCAACATCACAGCCTCCACAACTAGGTTTAGTAGATCGATCGAGATAGCAGGTAACTGAGGATCAGGGTCGGACGCTGAGTGACGTAACGTCAGGCGTAGCAAAAACTTGACATGGAGATAGTTGAGCTTCATGTTCAACGTGAAACCTTGCTCAACAGGCCTTCGCCTGTAGCCCTTTAGACTACCTTGAAGACGATATAGTTCCGGAATGGCCTACCATTGCGCCTGGATGCCCTCTTGCAGGATCCTGAACCCAAGAATTAGAATATAGAAATCAGAAAAGATAAAGGGGTCTCACGAACAGTCCTTGCTACGTAGGTATCAAGCCCGTGCTTAGTCACATGATACCCACATAATATGATTTATCTGGCATCGTGTATGACTCATCCTGAATCATATACCAGTTCCCCGCTGTGGCATAGTCTAGTAGGAGTGGTAAGTACTTAATCGGGAGCCCTCCCCTTGGTTATTGATGCTATTCTTCCAGCGTCAGTAGCTTCGTGACACAAACACCCTACCAGCACCACATGCACCGCTAAACCACAAAGAGAAACAGAGGGCAGGAGATTATTCCAAAACTTTCTTCATCAAATCTGCTTCAAAATTGTTACTTTTATTTCAACATGGAGCCGTCCCAGCTTTATTCTCAGTTATATGAACTGGCAAGGAGACACGGTGAAGGCGACGACATATTCAGCATTAGGAGCCCAGACGCCAAGCATGCCTGGGGCCATAACCGCCTCGTTTCTCTGAACCCGACTTTGCAAAATGTTATGGACAATGAAGCATTTGCCGCCCACCTCAAAACAACTGGACGCCTATTAGCCGGTTTCAATTCCAAGATCCATGAGATTACCGTCGACGAATACCAGCGCATGGCAACAATCAGGATGAGCTATTATCTTTCAACCTTGATCTCGGATGAAGTGGTAGAGAACGATCTGATCTGGACGCTCAAATTTACAAAGCAGGGAGAGGTTAAGGGAGACCCTAACGGGGTACTCATTAAGGAGAGCATTGAGTTCGTTGACGCCACGGCTAATGCGCGCCTAGGTGCATTACTCAGGGATGCGCAAGTTGAAATTGGAAAGGATGTTAAGGGAGGCTTAGGTATCATATTAGATTAAACTGAATATCTATATAACAGGGAAAAGGTAACAGCTTTTTTACATGCCATATTATTAAGCTTGGCAGCTTGTTGCAGTGAAGACGCTGCTTAACGTAGTTGATAAGCGAGCATCACAGACAAGGAACTATCGGACTTTTCTTTTTATATCTTACTCTCTACCTAAGTAGTTAGTTCTTAACTACCTAATATCTTATAACTTTGAGATATGGTATGAACCTTACTTTCTCTTCAAACTCTTTAAACTCTTAAAAATAACTTCAAGTTAAGTATCTAACATAGCATAAAGAAATAACGTGGCTAATTCGTAACCCGACCATATTTCAATCTAATTAAATATTTCAAACCCACAAAATTATTCATCATCTTCAACTAAAGCTAGAATCCGTCTCGCACTACTGGCCCTTTAAAATAACCTAAAGCTAAGCATGTAATGCGCTGCAAATATATACGAGGTCACCTATAGTGCTCTCCGTAACCTTAGAAATGGCATCCAATCACAACGTTATTCTATCCTCAACTTACGGAAACTATCTGATTTACAAGAACGGATAATAGTCTAATCGCCCTTGATCTAGATTAGCGAGAACTTCCCTTGCAATTGCGTTTTATGGAAGAAATAGCTAATTCTCTACTTACAGACCACCATACATTACTATTACAATCCCCGCCCGGGTATGCCTGTTAGGACTTCACTGATCACTCAATATACAATCCTGGACGACACGTGACCTTGCATTCTAGGCGTTTAGGAATTGACGACGCCCAACGCGGCGCTCAAAGCCCCTTCCATGCAAAGTCTGGCTTGACACCTGTTACTATCAGTAGAACTTTTCGCAACATTGAAGACCTTTGTTCTGACCTTTGAAAGACACTGAAACAGTCATTTGTGTTCTTGATTCTACTTTCCATACTTGACAAATCATTGGCCTTTGCAAAATACATCTTCTTCGGCAGAAAAGTATTGGTGTTCATAACAATACCTTGGGTATGCAGATAAAGACCATCCCTAAAAACCTTCCCTTGAGAAGTATTACCCTCGCCTTCCTCAGATCCCACCTACCTACTGCGACATGGCCCCAAATCATTGCATCACTGGCAACAGCGAGCAACAGCTCTGTATGAATGTTCTTCAGTACCTGATCGTCTAGAAGAGCCTCGAGGGCTTCGAGCTCATCCGGACTCCGGCATAATTACTGGTGAATGAATTCGAGAGATCTTCGTGTTTCGGCAAGCATGGTAACACCTAGCCATGCCTTGCTTTAGGAGGTGTCATGCGTAATCATCTTCGCGCTCAACTCCCGGACAAGATCCTCCACGCTTTCGATACCAGAGACAACCCGCACTAGGTTCTCTGCAAGATGTGCAATGGCTTGACTTGCTGTCCGCCAGTGGACCTCCTCCCCAAGAACCGTCTTCCAGCTGTTCGCATTGTAGTCATCCGAACTTGATAAATTAATAGGCCCCGTGATGATAAGTTGAGGGGAAGCGGCAATGTCGTGCAACTTTATCGTGGTTGAAAAGAAGAGTAACGGGCTGCTGAATAGGACCCCAGTTTCGGTGGAAGTAAAGCTTGATATTTTGCAAAAAGTCGGCTTCCAGTTCTGCATCAAAATCCCCATGCGTCCTTAGCCTAATACCTTATTTAGTAAACTTAATTATCATGGTTAAAATGCTTATTTTTAGTCTTATATGCTTTCCTTACTTATTAATATAATAGTATGAGCTTGGATATTAGTTTCCGTTGTATTGCATAAGATTATCTACATCTTTCTAGATATGTAGTTAGCTAGTAGCCTCTTGTGTCTCTAGTAGTTGGTCCCTTTGAGCTAGCTGCTCGGCTGTTGCGTTGCTGCGATTACCCTACTGTTTAGTACAGCTGCAGCTTCTACTCGATTGAGTAGTGGATACATGTAGGAGGAGATTCGTTATATGCAACGTCGGGATCCCAGTCACCCCGCTGAAGCAGTGACAGCCTCGACCTCTGGCGGCTCAGCGACGGACTTGGGCTTGGGCTAACGACGAAGTTTGCACCGTGACTGTTGATGCCTGACCGCTGAGGCCTGCCAAAGACGAGATCATTGTAGTCCCACTGGGTTGGGTCAAAAGTTTGATTGGGAGATAAAGTAGTCCCTGCAAGTGATAAAATCTAAAAACATCGGTGGGGTAAACTGCAAAGAGAATACAGGAATAGGAGTTCGAATCGACAGCGGACTAGTACCACGTTGCTCGTGGGCGCCTGTAGTCCGGCCACTCCCCGTGCTTGAGCAAGCTCCGTGAGAGCCCCACTAGCCACCACGGCACTACAATGGCGCCTTTCCACAAGCGGGAATGCTAGCAGTGACATTCACCTCCAATACATGCCATACCAACCAGAGGTATTAGACATCTCCAACACGTGAAATCCCTGCTCGATCTCCCGGCGCTGCCGAAACGAATCCTACTCTTCCCATACCGTACTCAGCGCCCAAGGCCGAACCTTGGACACTATGAAAATGGACTTCTTCGCCTTTCCGTCCGAGATTAGGCTTAAGATTTACTCACAGCTCCTCGTTCACCCTGCACCCGTCAACTTTGAGAAGCGGGGATACCCCTCGCCGGCACAGCTGTGGTTGGAAGAAAGTATTGACCTGTGTCCTGCTCTTCTTCGCATCAGCAAGCAAGTTTACAACGAAGCTGTCCCTCTTCTTTACTCCGACAATTGTTTCCACTTTCCGGAGGAGGAGAACATGATGATAGGATACGCCACAGGAACTACTCTCGCCTTATTCCTTGGGAGAATCGGACACCTAGCAAAGTTTATTCGCCACGTCTGTATTACACTTCCTAACCGATCTACCTGGTTGGATACTCAGCTTGATGAGGACTATCTTCGGGACCTGGACCTCATACGAGATGCTTGTGTCAGCATAACCACGCTAGAGTTCTCTCTTCCATTCACCAGTGGCTTGCCCGTCTCAACAACTTCATTAGATTTGATTGACATGCGGCTTAAGGCTCTTCCGCTGTTGCAAGACGTCATAGTTAACGTGAGATGGTACGGCGGGGAATCAGTGGAGGGGAGCGAAGACGAATCGGAGGACCTTGGTAATGTCGACGACTGGAGCCATCCAGATGGATGTCTAATGGCGAAGCTGCGCAAACATGGATGGACGGTCCAAATCACCAAGGTCCCGCCGGTGAAGGAAATATGGACCGATCCTGATGACATGATCGAGTTCGACAATGAAGACGACTACCATGACTATATGAGCAACGTATGGGGCCGGCGCGAACGGGAACGAGAGCGGGAGGAGGAAACTGAATATTACTATCAGAAGCAATTGGCAGGATATGATATGGGTTATGCAGACGACGGGGGCCCTCCGTGGTATGTAATATGTCCACTACTCCTAATACAAGAGACTGACAATATACAGACGAGCGTTGGGCGTCGAAGGACATAGAAGGGAGGCTATGGAAATTTCGACAGTCATGTATGGGCTGGGTTCATGAGACCAGATTGCTCAGAGCGCGCTACCGTCTCGTAACAGGGTGAACCCACAGGGAAAGTAATCGAGAAGTTTAGAAGAGGCGATAAGTATCGGGTCTATGTTTTCGACTCCGGGTTGAGCTGCTATTACTCTTTATTGTTCTCTTTTTGTTGATCATTGCTCTAGGAAGGCCAAATATAGTTAAAAAAGTGGATTGACAACGGAAAATGGAAGTAATGGAAGAGTTAAAGAAACGGGTGCACGAACAGAAAATGGATATTCAACATGTACAATAGATTGAAGACTCAAGTAATCGGAGCTCCCGTCACTCATAAGTCTTGTTCTTTTTCATGTATAAGGCCTTGTAACAAAGAGTGACGCCCTTGAACTTGAAAAACTTAAATCTTAGAAATCTTGAAAACAATAAAATCTCGAATCTCGATATGCTCGTCGGCTCCGATGAGTACTTTAGCCCTTCGGGCCACGGTAAGCGCGCACAGTTACCTATGGCCTCTACCCAACATCTCATCCTCCGCCTCCATGACACCACCCTCCGTAACACCCACAACCAACTTCTCAACAACCCTCACGCCGACATTCGTCCTAGGAACAGGGCAGTCTATCCAATAGCCAGTATCGCAGGTTAGCCACATCCGTTCCATCAAACGATGGCATTGCAATACTGGTATCGTGACGTTCAAAGTCTTGGCTGGCTTGATGGGCTTCGGTTCGATCCAGGCCATTACGAAGAGATGTTGAACCACTGCGTCATTCGCTTTAGCTCCTCAGGTCGGGACATTGCTGGTCGGCAAGTACATACTGACGGTTTTTTTGGTCTTAGAAGAGTTTTCTCGCACCTATGTCATCTCAACGAATTTACACTTTTAGTATGTTGAGTCAGCCTGTATGGCAAGACACTCACTCGTACATACGTGCTCTGTCGAGCGTGCTCCACGAATGTGTGTTGAGGTCGACGAAAGAGAAGGGCAGAAGACAGAAACTAAATTCCGGCGACTGCAGCCGGTTATTGTGTTGCTGAAGGGATGTTGATTGTGGTGAATGATACTCGAGCTTTCGATGATGCTTTGGGAAGTCCTGGCAATCTATTCCTGATGAGAGTTGGTATCCCCTTGACACTCCAGTCAATGACCCATCGCTTGGCGCAAACTATTATTTTCCTGGAAGTGTAGAGTAGTAGCTGATTTGCCATTGTTAAAGAGGGACTGGTGGAGTCACAAGGCACTGCTTCCATGTCAGGTAGCAATCGGTGTAGTATACCATTATGCCGGCTCCGCGCAAAGTAAAGAACTATCTCGGTCACTAGCCGAGAGACAGCTGTCACAAAAGACAGAAACTAGCATTGGTGCTCCGTGGGGGTCGAGAGCAACTTCTGGCAGTGTGACAGCAGCACCGCTGTCAGGTCATATGGTGACAATAAGACCAGATAGTAATAGCTGGCTTTTGTGCCTAGGATGCGAAACAAGCTACAAGGGAATGTGGCTGACACAGTCGGTACGGCGTGGGGAGACATGGATTAAATTTTTCAACCCCCAAGACACAGGAATCGATGCCCGGTTTTCCCGACTCGCCAGCCAAGACAAAGACGCCTTCCGCCACTGTACACATTCAGGTGCGGCTGATATAAACACTGCTTATGGGAACTTCCTTGCATATAATTAAGACACAAGACTCGAGGCCTAATTATTCTCCTCGCTCAATCAAGAGGCTTTTCACGTCTGAATTCATTCAGCCGCGGCTGATACAGACAACAATTATCACAAAGGCCAGGTTGTCTAAAAGGTGGAGTGATTCCTCTTCTCTGTCTCCTTATCAAGATGCATGCGTTCTGAGACATACATGGTTATCAGCCCCCAAAAGCAAGGACGGCAACCGCCATGGGCCATGGCGAGCTGACATACGACGCCACCTAGTTCCAACAGACCCTGTACCGGGGATTTACCTCCGCGCTTGTGCCCAACATTTTTCTTCTTCAATCGCCGTGGCCAGGGAGCAATAGAAGGCTATCACGCCATTATCTGTGGGCAAGAAGCAAGAATGATGATCATTCAGAGCCGCACTGAATGCCAACAGTGGTTGTCACGTTCGCAATTATTGCTGACCCAGAATGTGTCGGGTTCTGTACATATAGTTAGTGCACTACTTTTCATCCGATGGAAGTTTGGTCAGTACAGAGGTAGAAGGTTAGCCCTCCGCACTGCTTGGTCTATCATGGAAGGGCGTGGTCTTTATGATACGCAAAGCTCTCGTTGATGTCGTGTATTAATACCAAGTTTATCAGTACTTTGTCGAAATTATAATTATTTTCCGTGATGCGGTTCGCCCGATATTGGGAATTGACAGAAATGTAGATTAAAGTTCCTTGAGAATCGCCATTTCTTGCTAAAACCAACCTGGCTCGGCATGAAGAGTGAACCAGTGCTCGCACGCATACAAATTTTATCAATGTCTGGATATTCAACTCTCTTGGCTCCCGTCTCTATTGGGTGTAGAAGAGACCACCAAGGATGAACATCTCAACATGCAGCTAGCATGTATGTCACTGTCCGAAATCGGCATAGGTGCTCACGAAGCCGCTTCTTGCAAAGATGTGAACTGGTGGGTCGGGACGACATGGGAACGCGGGGTTGATCTTGGCTTCCTGCTAGGCATTGCAAGTATGCAAGGGGGTGATAGATGACTCGGTGGTTCCACGAATGATGTCGATGCCAGGCTCAAGATCACGATTGATATGACAATTTACGAACACAGCCCTACTTCAATACACCGCCCTTTGATTGCACCATCGTTACAGAGAAACACCTCCAGGTGGGTGTCAGAAGACTTTTTCCTCTAAGGCTTAGGCTGCAGAACTAAAGTAGCCTAATTTCTTGTCCAAGCTCGCATATGATGACCTATGTATTTCGTCTCTTATGCTCTCGGCGACCAATTCTTCTGACACCCTAACGCCCTCGTCACAGATGCAGCCGAGCAAGCCACATTGTGAGCCAGGAGCTGGCGGCAGATGATGCTCAGAAATAAAAAGGTCAATCCGGCTTTTCGCGGAGGCAGCTGGAACGCAATTCATGCGTAACGAAGCTGGACTGGCTTGCCACTGCCAGAAGCAAGATATAGTCCAGATGCGACCACGGGAAGGCTACTGCAGTCAGCAAAGAGACAGAACAACATTGCTACGTTGCTACAAGCATGGGTGAAACTGATATATCGCATGTATGATCGCTCCGCGAGCCTTGCACAGCCAGATCACCCTTTCAATTTGCCCATACCAACCCTTGCTCTCAACAATACACAAATCTTGCCCAACAGAGCCGACAGTTCCGACTGTCAACCTTGGCCCGACAATCCACAACATGGAGGGAGCAGAAACCCTGGGCAGTCGTATTTGCCCACTTCCATCGGCCAAGCGTCCCCGATTACCAACCTGGTTCAAACAATGCTGTCTACCGAAGTCGAAAATCACGTCTCCTGATACGGAACCGTTACTGCAAGAGAAATATGACGGGAGGGATACCTGCCTACGCGAGAATGTTTCCTCGTCGAACAACTACCGCCGTCTTCTTTGGCCCTGCCGAAAGCACAACAAACGGTTCCATGTGTCCAAGGAAAACACCTCGCAGGATGCCAATGGCCTTTCGGATGAAGGATCGAGATCTGGAAAAGATCCAGGCTGGGCTGAGGGCACAACTGAGTGGTCTGATGCTGTTGGTAGATGTTGTTGGTCGTGAGCAAGATTAAAACTTGGAAGTGAAATGAAGTGGCTGGCTGAGTGGAAAAAGTAAAGACATGAGTCTCTAGCGGAGATATCGGCTCGGACGGGATAATGTATCAAAACCCGGTAGCGTAACTGAAATGCGGAAGTGATTCCGACAGCCCGGGTATTGTTTGTGTAACCCTCCATCTCAATAAAACCCTTGCATATCGATCCTTCATTCGTACATCCTCCCTGTTCCACCAACCGGTTTACAATAGGCTGTCTGTCCGTACCTTGTCCGCCGCAGATTGATCCAACAACCAACAGCAGTGGTCTCCTCTGTCACAAAACCACCCCTGGCATAAATTCAATAGCCAACAGGAATCACAATCACATCTCTTGCGAGACGAATCCCTCCCTGCACTTCAATCACCATTAATTGTCTTTAATATCACAATGTTGAATTATTTAATTGCCGCGTGATTCCCATCACGCAGTTGCCGATACTCATTGCATCTACCCTCATCCACGCATTATGCAACCGGAAGCCCTTCTCCAACTTCTCAGCTGGGTCACCGGCGACCTTGCAGCCGGTACGCCCCACTACTGTACCAAACTCGCTGCAATTGTGGATGCCAAAAAGAAGATTCTGGCACTAGACCAATCCATTCCCGCAGTGCTTCAATGCATGGCTTGTCTTGAAAAGCTCCACGAGTTCATGGTTATGGTCGGTAGACCCCACCAACAACCCTGTCTGTGCTGACGTTTCAGTCCTATGCTGCATACAACGTCCTCAGTCCCGACAACAGCGAACTGCACCGGAGGCAGAATCTTGTGTATCTTCCATTTGTCGATTGGCTGAATACTCTTACCTTATGCCGAAACGATACAGATATCCTGGAACTTCTTGCTGAAGACCTCCTGGACTGGAACAAGGAGTTGCGAGGTGTCAAGGATGGTTATATTTCATATGCGCTGCATATGGAGCAGAAAATGCCAAGAAGTACATTTTGGGGGTGGTCAGCTCGGAAAGAGATGTCGCGAGTTTGAATAAGACAAAAAGCAAGCAAGTGTGGCAACTTGCATTTGGAGTTGGAAACAGCGGGATTCCTCCTGTTGTTACGTTGTGAGACCCGAGCGTGACTTGAAAATGGATCTACAAGGCGACGCCACTTTGGAGAATGTCGTCACTTTTGAGTTCTTACTGAATTTCCATGAAAAGGACCTCATTCCCATTGACACTCACAGTACCTGGTGACGTTGGTGAAATGTGTGGTATGCAAGAAATAGTCCTTTGCCAGGTTCAAGGTGATACGCTACCGGGTATCGGTCCGCCGGTAGAATCTACTCCCGCCTCTTATCGACCGTTGCAACAACCCATTCATTTCCACTGCATCGGGCATACAGTTTATGGATACTTACTAGATGGCTACTTAGCACCATGAATCAACTTCACCTCCCTCCATTGTTATGAGGGGGACATTGGGTACGCATTCGGTCCGGTTCGACGCTAGAATCTCCCTACTAATAAATGCCTATCTCAGTCCTTGAAGTAGCGTAACTTTCAAGACGTACAAGCAAAACAACACAATGCCCCTCAAGTGCTGATGAACCTGGCGGATTGTGTGGGTTGTAGATCTGCCTGACTGCGCTAGCCCTCGTCCGGTTCTACTTTGAAATTGAACGTCAAAACATCGGACCAGGTCTTCTTTAATAATATGCCCAACGAAATGAATCGCAATATCTTAGCCATTGTGAAATTCAGTCTTCGTTCCCTCTTACACAGTGTCCTAGGCACGCTAAAGACTACATCGATCTACTAAGGTGGGATGAACAAAACGGGTTGGTAATCTTCTGTTTGAAGGAGGACAGGGACATACAAGTACCTTAGCATTGTTTTTCAGCATTGCTTTCTAGCATCTAGGAGAATACAATATGCATTTCTGCTTTATGCATAGAAGACATTCCCGGTACTTTGTGCCCTCTAGTGGACAAACTTAATTGCAGTCCTCAGGGCCGCTACCAGTTCCATCGTCAACTTTCATCCAAATCTGTATTTCGCTGGCCAAAAGACAATCAAAGACGAAGTTCCAATTTCAGCTGCATATTCTCCACCACTGCCTCCACTTTTAAGAATTACCTAATGCAGTTCCTCCTTCCTGTTCCGAATCTGCGTCACTGTCTGAGTCGCCTAAGACTAGAGCATCTACTGAACCAGTCAACCCAGTAATTGAATTCGGACGATTAAAGGCTGAGATATTCTTCCTTCTTATAGCTCGGAAAAATGCATCCCGTACATCGCCAATGAGTGGGTTAAGTTTATCTCTCAATTCCCGGTACAACACGTCATTAGATCCTCTAGGTAGATGGATTGGCCCCCAGTTGAGGAAAATCTGTTCGTGACCATCAGGTTCCACTGGTCTCGAGGGATGATGTCGATAGTAAAGCTTGCAGCAAAAGCAAGCAAACTTGCTAGTGCCGATAAAGCGATCATCATCTGCAAAGCGCAATCCGCTTCTGTGAAAATGCTCCAGGAGTTGAACTTCGCAGTGGACTATTGGAGGATTCGACTGTAACCTGAGAAAGCTCTCTTTGATTCGATCCTCTAAACCGACATGGTCCTTAAAGCGGGAGAGATCTTTCTGGAGATCAGAGAACTCTTCATCCTCATTCGAAATCATCCTTCCTAGTATGCTATCCAGGTTGGTATGGGAATCGATTTCTGGTGGCTGGACACCCAATGGGGCGTGGACTTTAGACACTTGGAATACTTCAAAGACTTCTCTCACACGCAAAGCGTCCTCAACGAGATGCTTCGAAACGCGGATGTGGTCAGCGAGTCTTCCCACATAATGTCTCGCTCGATAAGAGACTTCTGCCAGTGGTTTACCACCGTCTTCAACAGGAGCCTCTTGACCCAGTCGTAGAAGAATGTCCATTTGGGGATGATTCCGAGAGCCGTAGGCCAACATGCATATTTCGTAGGCTCCCAGGGATTCTCGCGATTGGAATCGCTGCAGCCATCGCTTCAGACCTCTTGCTTCTGATAGCTCATTAGCCCTGCTTGTAGATCACACATCGTGCTTCAAGACGTACCGGTATCAGTCACATTACCGCGACGAGGCATAGACCCATTCAGGTGATCAATGCACGATGTTGCCATCCTCGACAGCAGGCTTGCTTCTTTTCTAATCCTAAGGGTCGCGAAGGCGGCATAGGACCTGGCCAGCTCACTCGCCTGGTGGGCTAGCCAAGCTGCACTAGGATCGGGCTCTCGGGCTACATTTTGGAGGCGTCGTAATGTTTGTCTCAAGAAAGTCGGTATCCTATCGGTCGGAGCAAACTCTCCATGCTCAAAACCCTGATTTGAGGCTACCCAAAAAATGAAACTCTCTTCAGAGTCCTCGATACCAATGGACGTCGTAGACCTGCCGCCCTTATCCCAGTCACAATAGTGGGCAAGCCCTGTTGTGAGTCGGCGGCGGGATGCCGTCAAAGTGATGCTGTCGTGTCTGACGGTGACTTGTGGGCCCTGAACTGGTTGTTCAATCCAAAGAAGTATCATTGCCTCATATAGCCGGGCGATGAGTCTTTGATACTTGTTGAGCCGGGGCGTGCCAACTCTGACAATAGTGCTTGGCGATGCTGTAGGAATTTCCTCTGGAGGAGGCATAGATAACGAAGAAGACATGATGCGGTTATATAGTTTCAAAATACCAATACTGGTTTAAAGGTGTATACTTATGACTTTTCAAATCACAGGATATGCTCCAACTTATGTACTTCAAATAAAGAAGGGACTTTCCTCTAATAACCACTTATTTTTGTACACGTAGCCCGATTTATTGCTTATTATTATCATGTCCGTTACTTGGTCGGCCTCCTACATACGCCTTACCTTTTTCCCACTGATTGCTTATTCTTGTTATATGCGTTACTTGGTCGGCCTCCTACATACGCCTTACTGCTTTCCCTACTGATTGCTTTTTCCTATCATGTCAGTTATTTGGTCGGCCTCCTGCATCTGCTTTCAGAGAATTAACAGCGTGTCTTCTGCCTTAGCCTGTGGGGGTCCGCGAGATCGGAAAAGTTGGAATCCGAAGCGGAAAACAGGAATCAGATCCAATAGGTCCAGGAGCAGGAATTAAGTCCAGAGAGGATCTGGGCTAGCTTCATCGCCACCAGGAGCCTGAATATGGGCCACGATAGCATCTCATGCAGACCGAACACTGGCTTGGGTTAACCGATCACCAACTGAGTCGTAGAGCGCACCACCAACAGCCCAAAGAGTGTGAAGCTGTATGCCATTGCCGAGGGCCGGGCGAGTGATAGTGTTGAAGTCAGACACCATATTGTTGCCTATCCCTTCCGCGCTGTTGGAGAAGTGGGCTACCGGCGCCCAAGCTTCATGTCCGCCTCAGATGTTATCCGGCCTTGCCATCTGTTACCTCTCGTGAGTCTGTCTTGTTCTGTTCCGTGATAACTTCTTGGCTTCCTTGTTGAGGACATCGAGCTTGGGCTTGTAGCTAGTATACGCAGCGAGGACGCTGTTGTGCTTGGTAGGATGGAGAGCATGTAGCTTCTTGGGCCTGATAGTGCTGTTTGTTATGGATAATCGGTGATGGCGGCGTTGATGTAGTCACAGAACTGAGGGTTTTAGCGTGCATTTGGTAAAACAGAGGGATTACTTGCGGTGGTTTTCTCGATGACGGTTCAGGCGGATACATCTCCAGGCTCCATCTATAGGGAATACATGGCTGCTAACACGATAACTTTAGATGTGTCAGTGTTGCTGAGACGAGCTGTAAAACGCGACGGATACATAAAGATTAAGCGAGGTGACAGCTTTGAAGAAGGCGTGGGCGGTTTGGTGGGGGTGTAACAAAGAAAGCATTGCGCGTCAGCTATGTGCAATAGAAACCGAGCAGGACTGAAGCTGGGCGATGCGTTGCAATGATTCCTTTTTCCTGTTTCGGAGTACCAGCGGGAAATTGTAAAGCATGCGACAGGTGAGGTTACGATAACTAGGATGACAGGGCTTGATGGGCGGTAGAAACGCGTATAAAGCGACATAAGTGGTAGAAATCCAAAGCAATGGTAAAGATGTGACAGTTGTAGAGTCTGGAAAGGGTAAGGGTCAGGGTTGGCGTATCTTCCGCCTAAAGAAGGATCGCAAAGGCGGATTGAGCGGATGTAGGCTGGTATCGATAAAAGAACTTCTGAAGGGGCTACCCATCAATCGAAAGCACTAGACACCGCCCTGCTTTTGAGTGGATCTTTGTGGCACTGATTGAGCCGTGAAAGTGTTCAGAACGCAGTAGTGTAATTTGTTCAACGGGGCATCTAATGTCATTAGCCAAGGGCCATTCGCACAGCAAGCCCGATCATTATCTACCAAATCGATTGGTTCCTTGTTATCTCCTGCGACATACCGCACAATGGAAGAGTAAGGTCAAAGCCGACTAGTCCATGGTAGGGCGTCGAAACAATATATGCCTCCACTTCTAGTGATTCAAGACCAGCGGCAAGGCCATGACTATGACGTCCAACACCGCAGGAGCGACAATTATGAGAACAATGAGTAGACTTGACGTGAGCAGCATGATACTTGAGGATATCATTAATGGAAACCGTGAGTCAGATCTGGCAGTCAAAGTGACACCCGAAGAGAATCGTTTTTACGAGTGAAGTAACAGCTTGCGATCGCCATAGAGCAGGTGTATGAAATTGGCGTTTACAATTATGTCTTGTTGTTTTGTTGATCTGGACTGCACGCTTTGAAGCCGACTTGCGAAAAGTTGCAGAGATGAACCGGAGTGCGGCCCACATCGCTTCTCGGCAGGTTATGAGAACACAGAATATACTACCCATGCTGTTGCATAGCGTATGGCAATTTTAGCAGCCGTGACACGGCAATTAACATTGGTTTTAAAGATAAGCCAATTGGCTTCGTGAACATTGACAACCTCGAATGAATCTCTATTCCAAGGACCGACACATGGGGATAGGGTAAGTTGCAGGGATCTGGCCAGCTTCACCAACACAGACTTGCCCTTACAGCTCAAAAGCCAATTGAAAATGACCGATTTTGCAAAAGTCAGAACTCCATTGGGATCGCGACAGAAACGAGTGCAATTCTCGATTGATCCGACATCAGCTGAGCTCCTTGACGTGCAATGCATTCCAAAGTTTTGTTCAGAGTTCCGAGTCTTGAAATTCGATTAGAACTGTGGATATCAAGCCGCCGATTCAGGTAGATCGGATATACGACGGCGATAATAGTCTGAATAGCCAGAATAACCCAGAGCTTGTTATGCACTACTCATAATATCCCTGATTCCATGAGTTTGTACGGTTATACTGGGAGCTGGGTGACGGCTGTAAGTGTACAAACTGTCGGGCAGTAACTGGAACACGTGCTGAGGAAGACTCGCTGTACGCGTCAGATGCAGCCCCTCCGAGCTCTCGAGCCTCTTCCCGAGGGTCTGCCTTGGTAACATTCTTCCGCCGGGCCGCCAGCCGAATTAAGGATTCGCATCCACATTTAGGGCTACAGTAGGATCCAGACCTCGACGTTATTCTTCACTGCCACTCGTTGGCTCGCTATTGGGATGACTTGGCCCTTTGCTCGAGCAATCAGCTCTGCACTAGACACAGCCGCGACGGAAGCGCTTAATTGTTGATGGAAAAATGCTTTGATTGGCCATCGAAGTACTTGATCCTCCGTAAAGCCTCAGCACGAATGCTTTGCGTGAATGGGGCACAGAGAAGATAATTTACGGGGGACAAGATGATGACAATGTAATTGGTGTCTTTCCGAGAACCCCAGGGTATAGTGGCAATGAAAAAGGGACTTCTGTGTCAACCGATTATTTAGTGCTTACACACAAATCTCTTTTGAGCCAAGCGTCGAACACAGATCCACTTATGGTCTAGGGACTTGCCGAATCGAGCCTGGATGCAACATGGGGTGATGTCTACAATACAGCTTATCTGATCTTTGAACCAACTTGAAGCTGGAGTTTTTACAGTCAAGGTCTTGTCCTCTTATCTACTTATAGAGATGCTATTAGTAATCGAGTACTGGTTAAATACAGTATCGGTTGCCACCAGAATGAAGCTCTTCCGTCTCCACTCATCGCTGACCGCCCACGTTACTCTCGTGGTGGGTATGACTGGGGTGTTCAGGGGTATCGTGTCAAATTAGTCTCGGCGCCTCTGCCGCCGTCGTTCCCAAGTGGGCCGTCATAAAGGCATTGTGCCCTGCTAGGACGGAGGAGGATTTCCTCTCCATCGTTTGTGTTACAAACAAGCGACGCACACATCGCCATGGAGTTCTCCCTACTGTATTTCCTTTGTTTGTTCTCCTCAGCCTTAGCCTCGAGCTTTGGCTTTGAACTGTAAGATCTCCATTCTCGTAGAAGTATACCCCTGACCGGTCCAAGCTCAAATTCTCTCATTCTACCGCGCTCCTCCAACCCCACCAGCAAAGACGGCAACTGCGGCTCTAATTCAGATACCAACGCAACATGCCTCACATCCACTTTTGGCAATTGTTGCTCTGAGAAAGGCTTCTGCGGCAAGACTTCAGCTTACTGTGCTGAGGGGTGCCAAGAAGACTTTGGTACATGCTCGGCGACTGATGGGCAGCTTGTTAGTATCTCAGGATCATGTGGCGCAAGTTCTACTAGCAACATTACGTGTCAAGGGAGCACATTTGGAGACTGTTGCTCTCAAAAAGGATACTGCGGTAATAATGAAACCTACTGTGGTGATGGGTAAGTACAATCCTTTTTCTTTCTTTGTTTTCAAATGAAAGAGAATTCAGATCCCTTGATTGGATGCCGCTGACATTTGCATTTGGATAGCTGCCAAAGCGAGTTCGGTAGTTGTGATTCTGGCGATAAAGGCTCAACGTTAACCACAGTAACACTCTCGACCACCACAGCAGCTGATGGGACTTCAACCTCACTGGCAGCTTCTTCAACAGATGATGACGCCAGCTCTGCTGATAGTACCTCAACGTCTAAACCATCGTCGGCAACAGAAGGTCAATCTGATTCCAGTTCATCAGACTCTCTCAGCACCGGTGCCAAGGCTGGTATCGCGGTTGGAGCCGTTATCGGTGGCCTTGGAGCAATCGGCCTCATTGCTTGGCTTGTCTTGAGGAGGAGGAATAAGAACAATACAAAGCCTGCTGAATCTGTAGCGGAAAGCAATGAGGTAAAACGTGACGATGAGTTACGGTATGAGTTGCATGGAGAGACTCGTGCCGAGTTGCCTGCTTATGAGGTCCAGAGATAATCAGAGTAAATGATCCTGCCTCAGCTAATAATATATTATGTAATTTGCGCTACTGTTTATGAAGCTAAGCAACAACTCACTCAGCCTTGATACTCAGTAAACCTCAGCCGGGTTATGCGCGACCAATGCTACTTTTTAAAGTCCCACCAATTAACTCCGACACCAAAGGAGAATATCGAATTAATAAGTATTGCTACTTCTGTTTCTTCCCACACGTGAATACTTCTTCCAGTATGAAAAGAAAACCAAGAGTGTATATTCACTTATTGCCACTGATCCTCAAACTTTCGTTACCCTCTGTTGCAATGCGATCTGCCGCTCTTTTCCAGTTGGTGTTTCGTCCATTGTTTCTTTATTATCGCCTGAACTCGTGCAAATTGACGCAGTTAAGAACTAGAATAAAACTTGGTCGTTCTCAACAATGTTTTAATACGAGCCTCGATCGGAACAACTACTTCAGTTTCTACAGAGACTGTTTCTGCAACATGACTGTATGATCTAAGTCGACAGACACAGCTACACCAACCAATCTCCTCTTCCACCACAGGGAAATCGTTAGCTGGGAAACTCACCACTTCCTCGACTGTTATTGATACAACCATGACTTCTAGCCTAACCGTATGGTCCTGACAACACCTGGAAAGTGGTCCCTTAAATCCCTGCTTTCTACCGATTTCACCCACTGCCATCTCGTACTAGGGTCCATGCCTCCGCCTTTACTAATCCTTAATCGACCATTGTCAAAGAACTCCCCTCTGAACCGTAGTAGCCCTACTCTTTTGGAGATTCCTTTACTCGACTGTACAATCATGCCGCAATCATGACTTATGACTATGCATCGGAGTATCATGGGTTTGGGATCCGTAGCGTCAGCGACGAAAGACAGGTCAGAACAATAGGTTTCCCCACCATGCGTAAGACTCAAAGACCAGAAAAGACCATTATAGGGCGACCCAATGGTCTTTTGAACAAGAAAATGAGTCCAAGTGTCTCCGTCATGGCCATCGTCCTTTGCAACCCAGTGCTGGCCTCTTTCTCTAGTGGGGAAGGAGTTTCCATCTTTCCAGTTACCTGGAAATCTATAGGGCTCGGTTTCGATAAAAGGTACATCGAAAGCCAGGGTCGTGATTCTCAAAATGTAGGTGAAGCCTAGAGCCGAAAAGCATTGACTGGAAGTGAGTAACTGGGCGAACTCGTTGTTGACTTCCACAAGCCCACCTGCCGTTGTTTCCGCAAAAAGTGGCACCGTGAAGCTATCTTCCAAATGCTTTATGTTCGATAAGAAGTTCCACCTCACTTCAGATTTCCAGGCACACCAGGACCACGTTGGAAAATTGTCCCTTTTGTCCAAGCCAACCTCTAAGACTTCGGTGTTACGCCACTCTGGTTCCCAAAGCATTCCCCAAAGGAACGTACCCACCACATCATTATGCTTGGATCTTGCCGTACTAAAGATTGCATCTTCCTGATCAAAAGCAGAAATTGCGCAGCCCACCCACCGTAATGGCAGACCCCAATATTGCTCCACAGGTGGTTGTAGCAGTGCATAGAAGCTAAAGACGCCGTCCATTGCGCTCAAGATATCGGAGTCGTACGTCATCTCGCGCTCTGAGTATGCCTTTAAGTCTGCCATGAACCTCGAACCTCTTGAGCCAGATTGACTCAAACCTTTGTCATTGTCCGATATACACTCAAAATGCGGCCTCGATGTTCGAAGTCGATAATGCAGTTATCAAGATCTTCTATCAATTCCTCGGCGCAGGACATGGTACCGCACTGAAAGAAGATTTGGTCATCAGCAAAGATGATACACCTGCGAGAAAATACTGCTTCCTGGTATGTCCAACCTCTAGTTAGCCATTTTGATTTACCCAGCTGGAATCCTATCAGGTTGGTATAAGGCTTCCATGTCGTTCCGTTCAGGTTGATCTTGTTTGGGAGTTTGCGAGAACGCTGTCCGACACCGGGTAGACCATACGATGAACTTTCGCCGGCAGCTGCAACTATAGTAACAGTTGCTTGGCTATCTGGAAGTCCATTAGCTACTCCTTCAACCTGCTATATTCGCCATTTTAATGACAACATACAGATAATGTGCATTTGACCCAGCTGAGACGTCATGTCTTTTGCGTTGCTCTGGTCAATACAAAGTTGATCAACCCATAGATATCTGAATCCGAGTTCGAGTGTCACATGCATGGCATCCCTGATGACAGGGCTGGACAGGACATGTAGATGCCTTTCTTTGTGGGTGGAAGAAGGACCCTATACATAGCTCAATGCAACGTATTCAGCATACGTTGTACACTCCACTACAGTCTCGGTATGACAATCCAGTAGTCTGAAATTTGGTATATGAATGGGAGGTGTAGTCCGCATCTGACAGGGTTTACCATGGGTAGTACGGCAATGCGCAACCCAGTCCCTCATAATGTGGTAGTCAACGCAACTGGAATGTATGTGTCGATACTGCGCAATTTTGCCGGGTTCCCGGAGGAGTTCAGTATCGGTTATCTGTGTGATGTATTCGGCTTCATAATTGTTGGATATACAGACGTGGTCAATTCCACCAATATTCCAGCGACTGAGACCTATTGTTGCCAAATCCTCAGATTCGCCAGGTGTGGCTTCAAGGTGTAGCACTGAGGTGAGAAAACAACACAAAGGGCATGTGGAAGTTATTGATATGCATAACGGGATATCAGGTTTGCCTCCCCTGTCCTCCAAGCATATCTGGTCAAGGTCAACGGACTGACATGCTGTACAAAGATCTTTCCTTTGCCAGTGAATATTCTCTGCCCGAAAGCCCATTTCTTTGTTGGGGTCTGGAACAAGCAGTACCTTCTTAGCAAGGCTCGATGATACTTAGATCAGTCTGACTGCTGAGGACGTACTCACCTGTAGTTCACAAGCGATCAAACTTGATTTCCGCAGGTTGTTTCCTTGTATTGACACCGGCTTCTTCAGCTGAAGTCCGAGCGACCTTGCTTTCCTTGATCCCGCTGAGGTCATACAGCGAAAGACAGACATGCGGCTTGGGTACGAAGCGGGGCGACAGTCTGGCAGTCTACTGAAGAGCAGGACAGTTCCGGAACTGTATCAGGCCTTTGCTAAAGGTAAACAGTTTGTACTTGGAACGCTAAAAGTTTCTTTGGAAGAAAAGGGCTGTGCTTTTGAAGAACATATTTGTGCTGTTGCAGTCGGCTGTGACAATAGTGCGGGGTTCAACTGCAGAGGGTCCAGAATACGTTTAGATGCATATATGCCTCATCCATTCTGGACTCTGAGCTGGCAAGAAAACATCCGTCTATCAAGAGTCGTCAGATGTCACCGCTGACAGTATACTAAAGATAATGCTTACAGCATCTCGATTATGGGCTGTAAAGAAATATTTAATGGGCCTAGACTCAACATTTGGAAGACCCTCCCAATAGTATGGTCATGTATTTCTTGTCTTCTTTCCCTCGAGCAAAAGAGATACCAAGCAATCTGCATAATGATCGGGTGACACTATACAACAAAGAAAATCACTATCTTGGCATCGGTTCACTATTCTGTGCTGATTCGCCCAGAACACAGTTAGGAACTCCACGGCTTTCTAGGTCTTCATTGTATGCTTCGATCATAGCCTTCTCCTCGTCCGTTAACTTCTTTGGAATATCCTCTGCATTAGGAGAGAACATTTGCTCCTGGGACATCTTACTGCCGTCAGAGGTAAGAAGTCGCTCAGGTATTGGGCGGCCTTCATAGTATTCTCTGATCTGAGTGGGATTGAGGGCAACTGCATCAAGAACATTCCGTTCGGCATCAAAGGTGCGCAAGACACCATCGTAGCCCAATGAGCTTATGCCGTGTCCGTCCGGATCCCTCTTCATCGAGGTTCTGATGTCGCGTAGAGACATGTTCTTCGATGCAGACTGTTGGTTTGTGGCAGCTTGGGGCATGGCTGAGTCCTGGAAAAAGGTTAGGTCAGTTATACATGGGATCTTGAGGACCACTTGCAGACTGTTTGTCGACCATGATGGATAGGGGAAATGTAAACAGTAGTAGTCTGAAGATTGCAACAAAGATGACGTTTTCCAAGAGCGGCGCATGTAACGTGTATTCGGTACATAAAGTTTGTAGTAATAGTGGAAGTAATTGAATGACAGATAGGAACTAGAAAATCTGGAGGACCAAGTGAATTACTTATCTGGAAGTCGCCGAGACATTGTCGTTGGGCGGCGCAGGCCAGGGACTGGAAAGTTACGCATGGACGTGCATGCCCATCGACCCATTCCCGTTGCACTCACCTTATCTCGCGTGCCGGTTAGCCGCCGTCACTGGTCCACAAGATCTGGAGACGATTTAAGCGAAACGGCTGTTGTATAAGCATTGCACGGGGGCTTCTCACAGCAGACCATCAAGTTTGTGTTTCTCAACATTTCCAATTACCATTTATGTTTTGCACATTTACCATCGTTTTAAAGTTGTCCCTTTGAGCATGTTAATAATGCGTCAAAACTCATTGCCCTCATGTTGTTATTCCCGTTTAGGAAGGTGAAATGGCACTCAAAAGTTCCATTGTTGGTTGGTTCGCGCAGTGAAAGTGCTTCGCTAAACCAAACCAACACCCAACAACACCAGGTGAGACGATCTAGAACTGTCTAGTTCAGGTGGTTGTTGGTTACTAACTATTGGAGTTACATGTGAGAGGTACATTGAAGTTCTTTTACTGAAGATTCAGCAGCGGATGGCCGATCCGAGGACCAGGCTGAAAAGCATGGAAAGATTTCAACGGTAGCAGTTGAGAGGACACGGCATGCATGGGAGAGGAGAACAACGAATATAAGTAGACCTACCCTCCGACTTGAGGATTGTACCTTTTCATTGATCTACCATCAACAACAGCATCCCATCATTCAACATGCAAACCAGCCTCTTCAAGATCCTCGCTATCACTGCGGTGTTCTCTACAGTCCTATCTGCGCCTGTAGACCCTGTTGAGAGTCAGCTTAGCGCAACCAAGACCACCGATCTTCATGTGGAAGCAACACCTGTCAAGGTTGCTGATGTCAAGGAGTCCGATGCCGGTGATGTGGTTTGTGCTCCCCTCTAGTTTCCTACAAGTATTAACGCTACCGTTGCGCCAAACCCGACACTAATGGCTTGTTGTCCCAGACCATACAGCAGAAGTGTCCCAGGGACACTGCCCCTCACATCAGCACAAGAGAGAAACATGGAGAAATCTTTGAGCGGTCTTGTCGGGAATATACCTGCTACGCAGACTGGCAGTGTATCAAACGAGGATGCCTGGAGTGCAATCTTTACTTTCGACCATGTGGAGAGTCATACACGCGATGCTACTAGTACAACTGCCATGTTGATCAGGGATAAGAAGAGAATCACTTTGATCCGAATAACTACGAGGCATTCATTACTATGAGAAGGAAAGCGTCGATACATAAAAATAATAGTTAACGGTGCAGGAACAAACGAGCGTCTTTCCCAAAGTACGATTGCAGTCTGATGTGATGCTACCAGTGGTATATAGAGATCTTCCAAAGCTAAAAGCCCACCGATGACTGACTCCAGCTGGACTCCGCTGCATGGAGTCCATCGTCCAACTCCGACAAATAGATTCGATTACTCTGTCCTATTCTTCGCGTGCTGCATGCGATCCTGCTGCCGTACACCTGTCTCGCCTCATCGAGCAATTCCAGACTTGGCGGCTGTTCTTCCCATGGTAATGTGGGAAGAACAGCCGTCACGGCATGCCTCTATATCTAAAAAAAAAAAAAACAATTCTTCACTCGGCGCCATTGAAATGTCTGTAACGTGTTGTTTGTAGCGTTGCTGCTGCCATTCTCGATGGCGCGATAGAGACTTCCCTTGACACGCCCGTCCTTAATCTGGCAGTATCCCGATCGTCTGAGACAGCCTAATCTTGTCCCGTCGTCCACCATCCACCGCTCAACGTCCATATCGTAATCAAGATCTGCCATCATCAAGCTGGTCGTACTTCTTACTGCTTCCCTTGGCCTTATCAACAGGGTATTTCTTCCGTGTGATCTCAAGCTTATCCAAGACAATCTTGCCCGGATCGACGCCCATCTTATCAGCAAGAAGGAGACAGTAGGTCAAGACATCTGCGAGTTCTTCTTGCACTCGTTTCGGATCAGGCTCTGCGCTCCACTGGAAGCACTCGAGGAGCTCGGCGGCTTCGATGGAAACGCTCTTGGCGAGGTTTTCGGGGGTATGAAACTGTGCCCAGTCTCGTTCAGCGACAAAGGCTGTGAGTTTCTCTTGGACTTCTTTGTTGACCATGATGAGAGATACTGATTGATATATGCTCAAAATTAAAGGTCGATTGATGCGGTGCGTGATCTTGCTTATATAGGCCCGATGTGAAGAGTTCTGTGGGTCAATGCGACCCGAACCACACCGCTCCTTCCATCCAGATCAGTTCATCAAAGGACCGTTTAAAAGTTGAAAATGAGACTTCAGGATGCCTATCAAGTCTCAGTTCCAACGACAATCCCTTGTTGCTGATAATTAAACTATACCCTTAGAAAACCCAACCGTCACACAAAGAGATATCAACCATATCTGGTAAGGCGTTAAATCAGACTGCCTAGCTTGTAAGGGGTTTAAGTAGGGGCAGCCCCGACCCTTTTTTTTTTTTTTTTTTTTAAAAAAAAAAAGAAGCTTGAAAACGGATCCCTACAGTCGATAATAGGGAATACACCAAAACCCAGGGGCCGGCAGACGAAGTACGGCTGCAAAGTGTGTGATGTAGCTATTTGTAGCAGAGAGACTTGTCGATACTTCTATCATATGCCATATTAGGTGTGTTTAGAAGTACCCTTCGTTCTGGACATTTTGATTGGTCTCATACCCTTGTCATGACCCCGCTGGAGGCGTGTTACACTCAAAGAGATAATATCTGTGTCGCACTGGGCAACGCAACCAACACTGGGCTATCCAATTAACCTCTCGGAACAGTATTACGACGCTGTAAATAGCTGTTGCTTTTAAAAATTTCGTTTTTGCTGGTGTTGATGGTTTTTTTTTTTTGGTGGGAATGATTGATGATGCATCGTCAGGTTCCCCGCATGTACCAATCTGTGACTGGGGCGATGTGGGGCGGAATACCTTCTGAATCCTTAACACAATCGAGGCGATATTTTCATATTGGTATTATGCCTAAAGTGTGTTTTTTAATGTGTTATTTGTTGTTAATTTAAGTATAAGCCTGGGGCCTATTTGCGCGCATTACCTCGCATAAAGCTTATCATCCAGTGAAGACATCCGACAATCCAGCTTCGTATCATCGTTGTTGTGGTCACCCACTCGTAGCCACCACCAACCCCAATGTCAGAATCCCCCAACCTGTTCTGGGCCCGCCCCCACATTCGTTCGGCTGTTCCAATGCTGGCAGCCAATAGCCAGGCGACAAGTCCAGACAGAACAGCAAGCAGAACAAAGTAACCGATATGCAGGGTTCCTGTACCTAGTTGTTCCAAGTTCATCCCAAAGAATGAAGTTGCGAAACTCAGCGGGATGAAAACTATACCAACAAGGGTAAACCTGTCCAGATAGCTAGAATCAGCTTCTGCCGCTAATTTGTATGGCAATCGTCTGTAACAACTCAACATGGAGGAACATACTTTCTGACCACATCGGCTTGTTCAAGACCTTTCTGTGACTCTTTTATTGCTTGCAAACTGGTATAGTTCTGAAGTAAACTTTGAAGCTGGGCAGCGTTCTCTCTGGTTTCATCGATAAGGTAATCATAATCTTTTAAAGTTGACGCCAAAAGGGGTCTTGATCCTTCAGATTCTGGATAATTAGCATTTATATGTCTCGACAAGGCACTTCGGGACCGTAGCAAGTTGCGAAGATTCGACTGGTTCTCCTCCCAATTCCAAGTTCTTGGACTGCGAGGCCAAACGAACGGTCCTGCGGGTTGGAGATGGCCATGATTTTGTGATTGTTTAGCTGAATTCCTGAGATACTCTTGAATGTAGAAAAGAAGGAAATCGCTTGGATGATTATCTGCAGCTTTAATCACCTCTCGGGGTTGAATGGTGAGGTGACTCTGGAGATCCTTGATCCGATGTCCAGATGCATCAAAGCCAAGCATAATGACTTGACGAAGGGCGAGTCAGACATCATAAACACGATCCACAGAGTGGGACTTACTAGTGTTCATGTCGTCTGTCACATCAATGGAGGCAATTGCATAGCTGCTATGGACCGTATTGGTCGCGAATGTAATGAAATTGTTCTCAGATGGAAGCGAAACAGGGAGCTGTGTTGGCCCACTTGATAGATGATCCTCCGATAAATACAATGCAGCTTGTGCATATGCACAGAAGAAGGACGGATCCAGTCGGAAATGCCACCCGATCGCATCAAGGTGAGCTACATTCATATCGCATAGTTGGCCACCTTGGATCAATAGTATGCGACTATTTGATTCTAGTGGTCGTGAGGTGAGTGCTGTTTGAAACTGCGAACTCACTTCGTCAAGATGATGGGGTCGGAAGTGTTGGCTAGCTAGAGAGCCATCGATGCTGTCGAGGATGTAAATGTCAATGTAGGGCTCTGGCCAACTCCAACGCCGATACCTGTAGCCCTGTCGGAGGAACTCAACAAGCCACGATTGCGTCTTGCCAGATGTTGACTCGACAAAATCAGCGTACGGTCTATTTGATTCTGCTGGTTGAGTCATTGGATGGAAATAATTCAGCGTCTGCACTTGGATGAGAAAATAAAAAATTCAGAGAGGGACTTAGAATGCCCTTTGGACGTCTCTTTAAAGACTTCCCCTTGGCCTATGTGGGGCGCCGGCCCCACATAGGCCAAGGGGTAGTGTAATCATGTTCTCCACTTGGTGTCACGGCCAGTGTAGTCATCCCTGTAAGGGTGCCCTGTAGAAAGCTTACGAAAGCCACCTAACTCGGCTGTGCAATTATGAACCCCAACTATGAACATCTAACAATATTTCACCAACGCTTAACGAACGAAAGGCGGAAGAAGAGTTGATTTAGTGAGGTCCATTCTACTCTAGTCCTGCAGTCCAAAATCAATTGTTGTACGATTGATTTGAATTACCCCACTTTATAGGGGGTTGACTTGGGTTTCTGATTGGTGCTTAGCTACACGTTCAGGTAAGACAACAATTTAACAGCAGCGCGTCAAGTTCTGATTCTAGCTTGCCAGCGTCTATTGCAACAAATGTAAGTAGCCATCACCTGCCCTTCAATCGTGTGTCGTAGCTCTGGTATAGGTTTTTACCTCCACCATTCGACCGCTACATCTCTGAGGGTGTTCGTGCCGCAGTGGACTTCGCCTCCATTTACGTGATGCGACATGAAATCGTCAACGAAATGTACCTTCATCCCTGCTTGGCCGTACACATCTCGCACCGCCTCCTCAAAGATATCCTGACCATCGACAACTGGACCCCAAGGCTTTGCAGCTAAATAATCAGACCCGATGACAACGCCGTTAACGACAGCCGGAAGGAAAGCAATTACTTGACTCTGTCCAGGAGGGACCCGGTGCAGGCGCGGGGGAATTCCATCGAGATTAGATGGCCATGGATATGTGACATTCTTGAAGAGAGCGGGTACTCGCAGAACTTGGTTGTGAGGTAGTGGTACCTCTTCAAGTAGAAGCTCCAAGTTGTGGTCGATGTACTTCTGTGCATATTTCTGTGTCTGCAAGAAATCGTCGTCAGACAGAAGCGCGTTGATGGTAAGGTTCTCAAGGCTAGAATCGTAAAAAGAAAAACCTTCCGGCTGGCGGAGATCGGGATAGCTAGTGACAAGGGTGGCGCCATGACCACTCTCTTGTGCCTTTCTTAATAAAGCCAGCGGAGCCTGGGTATCCGCAATAGCGATGGTCCATCCTAGGTCGTTCTGGTAAGGTAAGAACTGGACAAATTCGTCCACATGTCCAATGACCAACCATCCAGTCTCTAAGATGAGGGGAGACTGGTAGACCTGAGCCTCGATAAGGCTCCTCATGGACTGGGCTGGAAGTTTGTCAAAGTGCTTTCCCATGATGACCCTGCCGTGCTTATATGATGTTCCGTTCTTGGATACGTATGGTGGGACAATCTCGATGTTGCCACCTGAGTCAATCTCTTCGTGCCCAAAGCCAGACCCCAGCGAGAGTTGGTGGCCTCCAACTCTATTACCTCTGAGAGTTTCGAAGACCTGACGTCCACTGACTCTGGTGGATTGCGCACTCCGAACCAGGACGCGTAGTGATATCGGACCTTCGGGTCCAGGCATACTGGCGAAGCCGGGTTCCATGAAGTCTTGTGCCCAGATGTCGTCGGTGCCGTTGAGTAAGTGAAGGGCCGGGGTTCCAGCCACGTTCGTCAGGGCTTCTTTCAGACCGCGTATGAACTTGTTCTGCACTGGAGTGGAAGTCTCGTTTCCATCTGCGGATAGCACCATTTCTACTCGCTGCAGGTGATGGTGGAATAGGACCGGCGCTTGCTTCATCGCCACGGCATCATAGGTCGTTATATTGCCGTCGGTGACTCGAAACTCCAAAGAAAGAGTTCCGTTCCAGGCAGAGAGATCAGAAACCAACTCTCTAGCGTCTATAGCGAGCTCAATACCAGCACGCAGACTACTTGCGTTGAATATGAACTGACGATCAATGAGTCTCCACGGGGAACCTGCATCTGACAGGAATCCGGGCTGTTTCCAGAACACACGCACTGAGCCCAAGGTGCTCTCTGGAAGCGTATAGATGCTCCCGATAGCCTCTTTGGAGATGCCTTGAAGGGGTGCGGTTCGGGCTGGGGCTGTCAGCTCAGCGGTAAGCAGCAAATGACCTGAAGCGTCGTTGCAGCTCGACAGCTCCTGGTTGCTCAGAGAGAGACCATTGAGATCAAAGGCGGTGCATCGGTGGTGTTTATCACCAATGTTGGGGAGGAAAATGGCGCCACGTTCATTTGTCCAGGTATATTTGTCGGCAATGTCTTTGCCGTTGACGATTCCATCTCGGTTCGTGTCTGCGAGGATGAGCGGACGTGTGGTGGACTTAATGAGGCCGGCGCTGACATGCGTGGCAACGAAGATAGGATAGAGCCAGCTGGTTCGCATGGTGGTAGAAGAAATTTGTGCGCAATGGTAATGGGCAATAAGAGGTAGGGCTCAAGCTGTTTGGTGATCGAGTAGCAGATGCGTGGGTTCAATTATGCTTTATAGACAACGCTCGCCAAGTCCTACATTGGTAGAATGCAATGACAGTTGAAAGATCTTGATGGAAGTGAATCCCTCTAGCTGCATTGGGAAAAATCTTGACAGTTACGTGGACGCCTTGTAGAAGTATTAGAAGCAGCTGGCGTTAGCGTGAGCGTGAGCGTTGACGCCGAAGTAGATCAGGGCGTAGATCGTTACCCAAATAGGCAAAATACATGGCCAAGACTCGGCACTGCTCGGTATCCACCATCAGCAACCTTGTCATCAATCCTCTTGCTGACGTGCCAGTTACTCGCAGCAATCTACCGCGTTCGACGTGCGACGGATAGCAGCCTTTTTTGGCCTGATCCAATATGCACTTACGTAGCCATTACAGGGCGAAAATATAAGGCCGGTCAAAGAGTTTGTCCCATCTCCATCCACTGTACGCCTGCCAAGTGCGCCAAGTGCGCTCAAGTAGCTGCATCGCCACCAATGGTGTCGCAGTGCCCAATGACGCGCTCGCCCACTTCAGCTCCTGCAGAACAAACTGCTGCGCGCCGCCGTCGTCGTAGTTGAGCGTCAGGCCGAGCATAGTCAGCGGCCAGATGACCAGCTTGCGGTGATGACTGCGGGCATCGAGCGACAAGTCTCTTAGATCCTGCAAAAGACAAGCGCGGAGGGACATCCACTGGTCAGATTCGCGAACGTGGTCTGATACCTGGGGCTGAGAAGCTAGGCAGTAGAGTACCACAGCGGACTGATAGATACGACCAACACGTTCCCAGCCTATTCTTTGCACCGCAAAGAGCTGTTCAGTCTTGTCCAAGCTGCCTCCCGTGCTAAAATTAGAATGAGCCACGATCTCAGACGCCCAGAGCTTGGGCGAGAAGTCTAAGACGCGTCTGAGAATGTCTGAACCACGTGGCAATTGATTCGCGCTATTCGACAGGAGCGCCGTTGCACCGTCCCTCAGAAAACGGTAATAGTTAATCCGGATGACTTCAGTTAGGAGATCGGGAGCACATGGTATACAGGTCAACGTTCCGTCGCTGAAAAGGTCCTGTAAGTATGGCAGAAGTTCCAGCTGCCGTTGGGCCCGGGCCGAGTCCACGCACGGGGACGTAGTTGCGCCAAGAACGTCGACGCTCAGAAAGATCAGCTTAACGTGATAAGATACTGGGATAAGACATACTAGACGAGAAATTGGTACATAGGGCGGATATTCGGGTGTAGCAGGGAGCAGCACCGGAACCCACCATGCATATCAATCAAAGTGTAAGCTGCGTCGACGTGGTGCCACCATGAGGGTGATATTGAGTGTTGGATCTGCTCAGTCAGCACGATGCGAGCCGCGGGGTGCCAAGCGGTATAGCCGTACCTCGGAGAGCAGTAGGCATATTATTGGCATGATGGAGTCGCGGCCACCAGTCAGCTCCTTGCGGACCAACTGGAGAGCTTCGCCTCGACATTCCCGCAAGTTCAGTGCCATTGCGCTGCGCTCACGCTCAAAGCCTTCAGCGGTCTGCAGAATACGATGGCCAAGGGCGCTGCATATGAGTGTCTGGGCTATTGCGGGAGGTATGCACGACACATAGGATGATGGAACGATGAAAGGGGTAACAGCGCCTCCCAGGCGGATCCCCGACAAATCGGGCGCGATGTTGATGTTGTCTAGTCCAGTCATTAGTCCAGCGTGCTTCTCGTTTCGTGGCATGAAGGCGACCAACAATATACCACCGCTTGTATCAATATCTCAAACGTGCTTCGGCCACTCATGTTTCTGAGTACAGTCATTGCAGTCTGTGCCTTACAGGCAGGAGTGCTGCTGGCATCCTCAACTTTTGAGTCCTTAGACCCTTTGACCTGAGTCGAATTTTCCTGTCCTAAAATGGTACAATTGGCGATGACCCCGTCGCTTCTCGCGGGGCGGCAGGGGAGGCCTAGTGTCTTCATTGATTGAGCTCCCTTGGATCTGGTCTGGCCGGGCCGCATCCACTGGAGAGGTTTGTGTTGATATCCAGGGCAGTCCACGCCTCGAACACGGCATTTTCGGCACTTGGGCGTCCCAAAATCACACACCAGTCGCCGCTTGGAACATTCCCAGCATGGAGCGACAGGTCGGAATGGCCTTACCGTTTGCTTCATTACGGTATTAATTGATGACGTCTCTGTGGTAACCAAGATGGAAGGACAAAAGACGGTACTCGAAGTTCTAGTGAATTCGGGCGCTAAAACGCGCACCACCCATTTCACTTGACTGACATGGCGAAATTCTTCCAAATGCGGGCAAGGTCGTCATGACCCCACATATCTTTCATTCTGGTTGCATTTCTCCTACTAGCCTTCTTTTGTTACGACCCTCGCGGTTACGCCACGTGTATTTTCACGTCTTTCTCCAATCACCAGCGTGAGCCTTCCAAGCTCACTCCTACCCTAGTCCTACAGTACAAAGCCAATTGTTGTACGAATGATTTAATTTACCCCACTGTACAGGAGGTAGAATTGATTTTCGACTGGGGTAGACTTGAATTTCGAAAATTAGACTAGGGCTGGGAAATACTTGGATTTCTGATTGGTGCCTGGAAACACGTTTAGGCAAAACAACAAAAGACATACAAAGGAATCAGAAGTCATACCATTGCCTTTTATCCACAAGGAAGTATTGATTCTATAGGCGGAGACAGGGTTGTTCTTTATGTTTCTTTCCGTTAACCCTTAAACAATAATATATCAACACATGACCGCGCCATATTTTGATTTCTTCCGATGGGAAAGTAGCAAGACAAGTACCAAGTTTTGTGGTTCTTTGGACTGATAACGAGTTAAGGTCAATTACCTTACAAAGTCGTACGAGACAGGCATCTTAGGTTCCGGCCTCTAACCTATAAGAAACGCTCCCTTTAGCTTAACCTGCTGCCAAGCAAAATGTTGCGTGCAGACTCCATCCCGTTTCAACATCGCGACTTTGGAAGAAAAAGCGTCAACACAGACGTATCGCACAAAGTTATTACGAAACTCTATATCATAGCACAGTCCAGCATAGACCGTATATGACATGTCCTATACCAAATTTTATTTTGCTAGAGATAGTAATGAATCCTGCTTCAAGAGATTTTGGACTGGCACCGGTGAAACGGGCCAAATCGATGTTATCTCACGAGGGGATGGATTGGGTTGAGCTTGTTTTAGTTTCTCAGCCAGCCACACTTTTCCCACCCCCTCTTATTATGCAGCTGAACCATGATCGTAGGCAGGGGTGGCAACTTGGATTATCTTCCGTTGAAAAGCGGAGTGGCTATCGGAGAAACTTCCCATTGGCACTTTTAAGTTATACCGTTGTACCCATGACCTCCTTAAGCGGTAGAGATCGTCGCCATCGTATATCTGATTTCAAGACACCAGAGTACACAGGTATTTCCAGACAGAGCTAAGTCCGGTCTGGAACGCAAGTGCACGGCAACCAAGGCTACATCAGGGGTTCATATGTCATTTAGGCAGTGTTTCTGAAGATCCTTATGCGTAAGGGCGTTTTGGTTTCTGTTGAAATTGCCCAGCTGGACTCTGCAAGCTGGTCTGAATTCATCTAGGCTTGTCTCAAAGCGTAAGACATACCCCTCACATTCCGATCAGCTGAAAATGACCTTACGAAGGTGCTTTGAGAACATGGAATGGAAACTGACGTCGTTACCTACCAGTCAATGGGGCTGAATGATAGCTTTGGGGGATGACATTAAAGAAATCCTGTGCCGGAGAAATGCGGTGAAATGGTTCTTATCGAGAATATATATATAGCCTTTGCGCGACCTCATAATTCTCGTCATCGCACAAACATAAAATTCATCTATCAACATTCACGTCCCTCAAACAAACTTACTTTACAACTAAGGATTCTCTTCCACGACCAAGTCCAAGATGTTTAAGCTTCTGCATGGGAAGTTTATTATCAGAAACCGCCTGCAGCCGGATGGCGATACGGTGAGATTCAAGCCTGACAACGTTCATTTCGTTGAAGAGCTGCGACAAGGATCTCAACGCAGGCTTGGCATTGGTGAAGATGTCAATATTCGGTTGGAAGCAATTGACGCCCTGGAAAAAAACCAGGAGTTGGAAGGCGCCACAACCGCTCGTGATGAGCTGTTGAGCAGGCTCGGGTTTACAGATCCGGCATATTCTGGCAATCCCCCGTTTATCGTTAAATCTGATTATCAAGAAGTCAGTGGGCATGTGTTGTCCAATGGCTTTGACAGCTTTGGAACCCGGCTGGTTGGCTTTATCTTCAGAGGCGATGGTAGTGCGCGCGGCTCTGATGGCTCTGCCTTCGCCCTGAGCACGGACATTGTAGATGAATCAATCAACACCACCCTGCTCTCTGAGGGATTGGTCTTCCCAGCGTTCTACGACACTCTTCCCCCGAACCTGTGCAAACATTTGGCCGCCAAGTCGATAGATGCCCGTCAGGCAAAGAAGGGCGTGTGGTTGCGATCAAAGGGTTTTCCAGGAGATCCGCTCATCCTTAACACGCCAATCTTGGCAAACCTGAGGAAGGCGGTCTTATGGCCGAAGCTTTACCGCCGTCTAGAGAAGTATCTCGAGACTCAGAGGCCGAAAGACCTTGCTGGCTTTAAGGACTGGCTTCAAGAAGACTCTCAGTTGCGCGATGACGGCATCCTCATTATCAAGAGCAACCTGCCCGAATTAGTCCGCCTGCACGATTTGGTGGATGTCTCTGGCAATAGTATCAAGCTCAAGTATTGGCCCGACGAGTTTATTATCCCAGGCCACCCCACGAACCCAAATTAACCCCAACTGTGAGATACATACCTCTTCAAATGGTTCGGACAGTCTTTACTGCATGAACGAATTCTGAGAATAGCTGAGGCGGAGTTCATAGCTCAAGATATTGCATAATTCCTATGCATTTATAATGTCTCGTCCTAATTACGATGATAGTGTGAGCATTGAATTCGATAGTTCCAAAGCTTCCTGAGTAGTTGCGCCTACCCTATATCCTTCACAATTTGTGACTAGGAGAGGATAACTCATATTCGTCACTTACGTTAGCCTTGACAAACATTGATTGAACAGACGATATAATGAAATGACTATGTACGTACACCAGAAAATGTAAAAATGTGTAAAACGCACAGAAGTTACGGATAAAGACACATTGCCATACCCAGGATTCTTTCTCTCAAAGGTGGCTCACAAGTTGCCATCACAGAATTAGCCAAGTGCTTTTACCTTCTGGTTATTCAACAAGAATGCCCCCTAGCGCAATATTGCGCGGAGAACTCTCATGGAGTTTATGCAACGGGCCTGCTGCTACACCTACGCGTAGGCCGGGCTTTGGGGTAGGGAAGGGCTTTTTGATCTGAACAGCAAGTGCCGCTGCTGAGCCAGTTCCATACGCATCCATCGCAAGTAATTGAGCATGTCGTTGTCAAGTTCTCATTCATGAAGCGAACCGTTAGAAGGGCTATATCTTTAGTTACAGAATACTAACTGGGCAAGATAGTTTGGATAGCTGATACTAACCTCATCCAAACTTTGAAGTTCCGGTCGGTCGGTCGATCTGTTCTTCAGCCGTTATGTTTCGGATTATATGTCGAGTATTTCGTCGTGTTTCTATGGCAGTCTCTTCTAAGTGTCCCGGACCTTATTCGTAGGCTTCACCACCCGACTCGGACGCTTTGCCCTCCAAAAAGGGGTGCCCTGCTCCACCACAATCTCGGCCCAAGTGTTTTTATATTGTAACACAGAGGTAAGAGAAAGAAAAATATCTGCGCAGGGGCTATGAAAACTGGTATCGGGACGTCAACACCAGTGGTAACTAGTACCGTAGGGTGGCACGGACGAAAATTGAACAACGCAGTGGGATTTGGATGAACGCTAGTACAGCAGGAATGGAGAAATTCAGAATCAAAGTTGTCAATGCCCGTAATCGAACAGTAGCCGAGCCATACTTGTGGGGTCGGCCGCGCTTGGTGGATGCTTGTGGCATGGCGATGCAAGGAGAGACGCGAGTGGAGAGTGAGTAGAGGAGGTTTGGGCCCCCCCCATCAATTGAGGTTACCCCTGAGATGACCGCAAAATCCCACAATGGCTAACACTGTGACCGCAAAATTCCAGAGTACGCTACGAATGGCCCAACCGTTAGGGAGAACATGGCACGTACAATTACATTAAAATCAGAAACCTAAAGGCATTTAAGTTAAAGCCTAACTGTAAGTCACTTTATGAAACTGAATTTCCAGATAACTTAATACTATTAACAATTACTAATTGTTATTACTCTTAAGCTTACCTAGGTTTCTATAGATGTATATAATTTTCTACAGAATAAAGTTATTAAATAGGACTATAATAGGG